>PVJO010008018.1:0-77840 GCA_004026905.1 Hystrix cristata | reverse complement strand
TTTTTTTTTTATACATTGATTTTCGTGGGTTTAGGATTATTCCATAAGCGTTATTGTTAACTGAGATGTGTTTGGCAGAACAGTTGAGAATATGGCTTGTGGAGCCAAACTGCATTGGTTTGAATCCTGGCTCCATGCTTCATAGGCAAGTTACTTAACCTCTTTGTGCCTGTTTCCCTATCTGTAAAGTAGAAGACAGTAATAGCACCTACCCAGAACTATAGAGATTAAAAGAGTTAATGTGACGTGTTTGGAAGTGTGCCTGGAACCTGGGAAATTCTGTGTTTTTTAAGGAACTAAACAAACATGGAAAGTGCTCAATAAATAGTCACTGTATAACATGGTCATAATCACAACATTGAGAGCCTGTCAGTACAGTGCTTAGCACTAGAGATTAATAGTTGTTGCCTGCTCCATAAGTAGCTTAGAGTTCAGTGGAGCCTACAGTTGTCGTGCCCTTGCTTTGTGCCAGGCACTGTGCTATGAATAACAAATTACATGTCCTGCCCGTGAGAGGTTACAGCTCAGTTGAAGAGTGTAGTAGGATACAGAAAGAAAAGCTGTGTGGGGTATACAGTCAAATTATTCTGCAAGGTGTATGCATCTCATGATTTTCTATTTCTAATTCTAGTGCTAGGCATAAAACTGTCTCTGATTAAGTAACAAATTAAGTGGTTAGATGTAGATTTCTGCAGGAAATAGTAAATGTCAATTACTTTATTAAGAAGGATTATTTTTATTTCAGTTCCAAGAAACTATGATCCTACCTTACATCCTTTCGAGGTCCCACGCGAATATGTGAGAGCCTTGAATGCTACCAAGTTGGAGCGTGTATTTGCAAAGCCGTTCCTGGCCTCCCTGGATGGGCACCGAGATGGCGTCAACTGCCTGGCAAAGCATCCGAAGAGCCTGGCTACGGTCCTTTCCGGGGCGTGTGATGGAGAGGCGAGTGTTACTCTGCACCCTGTACTTTAAAGCATTTTATGTTGTACATGTTTTTCTTTTAGTTTTACTTAGATTTCAGTTTAATTCTCAAGACTAAATTCTGTTTGAAAGAATGAAGGTAGTAGTCCCTTATCTAATCCTAAGAAATTACAAGTGCAGTACCTGAATGTTCAATTTGACAGTAAAGAATTGTATTTATAATAAAGGCATTTAACTATACAGTGTCTCACTGTGTAGTTCAGGCTGGCCTCAAACTCACTCTGTAGCCCAGGCTGGCCTTGAACTTGTGATCCTCCAGCCTCCGCCTCCAGAGTGTGGGAATTACAGGCATGTGCCACCACGTCCAGCTGAAATACTTTAAACTGGAATAAACGGAATACTTACTAATTGAATTTCCTGCTTGTTGCCATATTTTATCTATATGTGTAATGTTATTTTAATCCAAAGGATTTTTTTTTTATCTGCCTCATAAAGTGATTCATAGCCTTTCAGTGTTGAATTTCTTCTTCAAATGTGGATAATAATCCTGTATGTGACCATTTTACATTTATAGTTCACCAACATTTCCTGGGGTGCTTTATTACAGGTTAGAATTTGGAACCTGACTAAGCGAAAATGTATCCGTATGATACAAGCACACGAAGGTTTTGTACGAGGAATATGTACGCGCTTTTGTGGGACGTCTTTTTTTACTGTAAGTATAATACTGTTAAATTATTGAGTCTTTTCAACATGTATAATAATCTAATTGTTTTTGAGTTGTTTGTTCCAACAACCTTTTGAAATGTCTTACTACACCTTGAGAGCGAAAGAACTTACTACACCTTGAGAGGTCCTAATTTGTTAACAAAACCCAGCTTTACCTGTACTTAATGTCATTGAACTAATAGTGCCTTGAACACTGAAGTTGGATTAATGGGAAGTAAGGCCCAAGACGTTGTAGCATGTGTTAGAATTTCCTCCCTTGAAAGGCTGACAAGCATTAATGGTAGTGTGTGTACCACATTTTGTGTATCTGTTTATCCATCGATGGACATTTGGTTCTTTTCCACCTATTGGCTATTGTATTGATAATGCCAGCCAATTGATAGTTGGCTATTGTAATGATAAAGTAGCAGTTTGGGGTAGGTTTTGTAATGGGAACAACAGATTTGGGGCTGTGCTTTGAGATTTGACAGCAGCAAGTGATCAGTTTGCAGGCTGTTTTAATAATCCAGGTAGGCAAAAGCAAGAAGCTACCGTGAGAGTGAAAACAGTAGAAAGTTTACTGGAGGACCTTTTGGAGGATTGACAGGCTTGATGACTAAGTACCCAGGAAGGTGGTGGTTCCTGTTGCAGAAAAGGGCAAGTCAGAAGTATCAGTATGTTTGAGAGGGGAATGGGTGTGGTGTGCTGGATGGATGGCTGGTGGGTCATTTGAGTGAAGATGTCTGTCAGCCCTTCACAGCGATAGGTGTAGAGGTTAGAGGGGACACCAGAACTAACCTTGGCATCATCAACACACACTTCATAGTTGAAGCCAAGGTGTGGCATCAGTAGGAGGAAGGGAAGGGGAAAATATAGAAGTGTACAGATTCAGAGAAGTTGTGTTGCAGAATGCCCATCTCTAGGAGGTCTCCAAGAGGAGCCAGAGAGCTCAGAACCTGCAGACGTGGACAAACTGGGTAACACTGTACCATATGTTGAGCAAGGAATTGGGTGGCAAGTGGGAGTGGACAGCAACTAAGACTTTCCATTCTTCCAGTTGGTTATTTTGGAGATGTGGATTCATTTAATACCCAGCAAGGGTACTAACTATATGTCGTTTTAATGCTCAAAATGTGTAAAGGCTGGTTTGAAGCATTTACAAAAAGCTAAGGTAAGCAATCAGCCTAAATGTCTTTCAGCAGATAAAAGGAGAAAGAAAATGTGTATCCACACAATGGAATACTATTTAGCCTTAAAGGAGAAGGAAATCCTGTCTCTTGTGACAGCATGGATGAACCTAGAGGATATTATAATAAATAGAATAAGCCAGGCACAGAAAGAAGACACCACATGATTTCACTTATCTAAGGTATAGAATCTGAGAAATTCAGACTCAGAAACAGAGTAGAGGGAGTTTCCAGGGGCTTTAGGGGAAGCAGATAGGGAAGATGTTGGTCGAAGGATACAGAATTTCAGATAGGCAGAATAAGCTGAGGACACGTACAGTGTGGTGGGTATTGTTAATAACAATGTGCTGTATAGAAAATTGCTGAAAGTAGATTTTAAATGCTGTCATCACAACATTTAAAAGTTGAGGTAATGTTAATTACCTTTGTTTAGTAATTCTACAGTATGTGTTTACTGAAACATGTACACTAATAAATGACTTTGTCAATTGAAAAAAATGAAATAACTAAAAACAAACAATATATTTCATATTCACATACTTATCCCTGTTTTTCAGGTATATATAAGTAGTGTTTTGTCATAGGTAAGACATATGAAAACTCGCTGGAGTAATTTGAGTGCTTAAGGTTTTAAAAAATGTGTTTATACAATGTACAAAAAATAAGCCTTTATCACCTAATTTTCGTAGTATCTAAGATATCCTACTTTATAACACCAGCAGCATACCCAACCTGGAGATGCTATGTTTTTGTAACCAAGCACGTGTTCTTGTTTGTACAAAAATGTTGCTAAACCTCTTCCTGGGGTCCATGGTCTATTGAGTCTTGTACTGAAAAGACTATGGCAAGCAGTTTAATCATTCACAGTCCTGAGCTTACAGAGACATTACAGAGCTTTGATTGAGAGCAGCTGTCTTAAGGGAGTGTTCAAGGACACCGTTTATATCCCTTTGGGTCAAGCTAGATCAGGCCAACCCTGGGGGTCTAGGTTATATCTTCCTGGCTCCTGGAAGATCAGGTTCCAGAATTGAGTTTTGGTATGGTGTCAGTAGCTTAGATTCAGAGTTAGATGTAGCCCTACTTGGTATTTTTTGTCTATTATAAAGAGCTTAATGATTCTCCTCATTAGCATTCCCAACAAAAGAAACTCCTGTCTGATTCTAGTACTGAAACCTCTCTAGTCAGTTTAGTCTTCTCATGTGCACTGTGAAATGTTTTGTAGGAAATATTTCCCATTTTGAATTTGCTAAGGAATTAAATCCGTACTTCTCTCATAGATAAGTATGTATATCTTATTCATATTTTTATTAAAAAGTTAATACAAGTTGTATATAATTTAGAAATACAAACTTTAGGTTAACACTAGCAGTTGATAAATTGAGCATCCCTGATCAAAAAGGCTTCCAAATACAAACCTTTTCTTTTTCTTTTTCCTTTCTGAGCCCTGGCATGATAACAAAAGTGAAAAATTTCATGCCATGGAACTGTTTCATGTACAAAATTATTAAAAATTTCCTATAAAATTGCCTTCAGGAAAAAAAAATTGCCTTCAGGACTTGTATGTAAGTTGTACATGAAATAAATGAATTTGATGTTTAGACTTGGGTCTCATCCCTAATATATTTCATTAGGTTTATGTAAATATTCCAAAATCCAAAATCTGAAACAATTGTGGTCCCAAGTGTTTTGGGTAAGGGATATTCAACCTGTTAACCTCAAGGCACATTATATCCTACACTGTTTTACATTCTTATTTTACCTGATCACAAACATTGTCTACCAAATACCCAGTATTGAAGTCTAAGTACCATAATTTGTTGTCTCACCTTGATTTGGGCTGAGGTGCCAACAGTTCCTGCCATTTATTCTTCTTTGTCTGTGCTGTCCTTACTAAAACTGAGGTATTTTTGACCTTGTGGCATGTGGAGAAAAACCATATCTACTCCAAGGTTATAAAAATGCCTTCTCTCTGGTATTTTCGTGTCTTTGTCTTACATATGAAACTATCTGGAATTTGATTATCGTGTAGAACATCAGATGATTCAAACCTTTTAAATGACTAATTGGATAATCCAGTACCATTTTATTATAATCCATTTTCCTCCCAAATTTGAAACGCCACCCTTACCACTGTGTGCATTTTTTGCATTATCTATCACCTAACTTTGCTCCTATAATTGTTCTTTCTTTGCTCTACTTGTACATGCTATTTTTTTTTAATTTTATGTACTTTATGCATTTGTCACAAGTCTTTGCTATAACAAGGGTGGGATATAAGTGCATCAATAAATATAATAACGGAAGGATATGTTATATATTATTGTCTAAGTCAAATGTTGGTGAGTTTTCATTCGTTGGTGTTTTTGGTTATCATCATCACTGTGACTGTCCAGGTTGGCGATGACAGAACTGTGAAGCAGTGGAAGATGGACGGGCCGGGCTGCGGAGAAGAGGAGGAGCCGTTGCACACGATATTAGGGAAGGTACAAGAGTCAGCTGGCTCATACTTGCCTCTTCAGAGTCTTTTCTTTTTATGTTAATTCATGGTTACAATTTCCAGAAAGGGAAAAGACATAAATGAGAAGCGAGAGGCTCTCTTCTGTAGTAATGGACTGATTTTGAACAACATTTAAAGCAGCTAAGAGTCTTCACAGCTGAAGAGTTTGAGCAGTTCTTTAGTACTAAGTGGAGCAGGGTTTGATTTCCATTTTTTGCTAGGAGCACGGCGAAACATTTCTTCTAGGAAAGTCAGGAGGAAAATTGCATTGCAGAGATTAGGAGAAATAGGCGTCCACCTCGGTCTGGTTAAAGAATCATAGATGTTACACACAGCTGAGAATTTCTTACTTGAAGAAATCCTTTAGGAAATGAAGAAATGTAGTAATATGATGCTTCTTATATACATCTTATTTATGTCCTTAAAATTTTTCCTGCAATTTAGATGCTATGGTTTGGATGTAGCCTGAGTATAAGTCAGAACATTTGGCCATCCATGTTCAGTAATGTTACATTTTTTTACATTAGGCAGACAAGTTCTAAAATTAGATTTAATCTTTAAATATGTGCATTTAAAAAATAACTTTGTGGCGCTGGGGATTTAGCTCAGTGATTAGAGTGCTTGCCTTGTTATATATATATAACTTTGTTATAGTATTATGGCTAATGTATAGCTTCTGCTTCAGGCATCAAGTGGTGTTAAATATTCTTAAAGGGACATAGAAATGGGATGTGAATGTGAGCTGCAGGTAATTCCCAAGGGGAAATAAATTAGTAAATCCTAAAATGAAATTGTTTTCTCATTCTTACGTCTTTCTCCTTTAAAGAAAGGCTTCAGAGAAGTTTCTTTGTGAATGGGAATTTCTTCAAAAAATAAAAATAGGAGTATAGATAAATATATCGAAGATACTGTTCTGCAGAGTTGTATAGGAGAGACCAGTCTGTGACATCTGTTTGGTTTTACAGACAGTGTACACAGGAATCGATCATCACTGGAAAGATCCTGCTTTTGCCACCTGTGGACAGCAAGTGGACATTTGGGATGAGCAGAGAACCAGCCCTATATGTTCTATGACCTGGGGGTTGGACAGTATAAATAGTGTGAAATTTAACCCAATTGAGGTAATTTTTTTTAAAGTTCTGCTTATTGTTTCTTCAAGGTTTTAATACTTTCAGCTTTTTTGAATCCAGAGGTTAGGAGATGAAAGGATTTCCTGACTTTTAATGGCTTTCTGGCATTTGGTGAGTTTTCCAACTTGTATATGATTTCTGCTGAATCTCAGTGTGGTTGCCTGAATTTAGTCCCAGATGCCAGTGTGAAGCATCATTAGAGGAGGGGCGTCTGCCTGCTCCTGGCGACAGGGTCCCAGCAACACTTGTACTCCCCAGACTGTATTGTTGTACTTTTAGGAAAATGTTCATTTTTCTTAACCCCCGTGGGAGGTCAGAAGAAGGATCCTCGAGCATTGTTTTCTGTGTAACTCTTAAGGGTAGCAGTGCTACATAATAATACACATGATCCTTATTGGACTGCGTGGTAATTAGTTACATTTTCCTTTGCTCAGAGTTGTGATCCCTACTTTCTTCACAGTCTGTGAGAAGAGTTAGAGATTATTTTACCTGTTCAGATGTGAACTTAGCAAAGGCCAGCCTACAGCCTGCGCTAGCCTGTGGACTCCAGACCTTTACCTGAATGTGAAACAGTAAATGAATTCATTGTCCAGAAGACACAGTAGAGATGTGTTTTCCTTCAGAAAGAAAAGCAAATCACTGCATGTATAAGCTGATTTTAGAAGTTACTAAGGAGGCTACATTATTAGGTGGGATAAGAGAACATCCTGATATGCAGATACACTCCAGAACTAGACTGGTCAAGGGAGAGAAGGTAGGCGAAGTCACAGTAGCAGGCTATAAGATTGCTTTTGTGATACGGCGGAACATGAGGTATTGCTAAGAAGACAGACAGTCGGAAGATTCCCTTCTGCTGCCAGCTCGTGCCCACTTACATGCTTTTGGGAGAGGCTGTGGTCTGGAGCAGGGAGCCAGCTGTAGTCTGTGAGCAGATGTGGCCCACCGCCTGTTTCATGAATCACTTTACTGAAATGTAGCTGTGCTCTCTTGTTCACATACTGTCTGGCTGCTTTGCAGTGTAATGGCATGGGTGAGTAATCTCTATAATACCACATGGCCCACAAAACCTTGCTTACTCCTTTTCAAGAAAAAATGCACTGATTCCTGGTCTAGAGAGTGAGTCAATGCATCATCTTCCTTCGTCCGGCACCTTCCTTCCCATGTGCTGTGTGCTGTGGCGTAGGAGTGATGTGTATCCCAGAGGAGACAGCTGGCTGTGCTGAGCAGCCCCAGTTGACAGCGGCAGCGGCGTGCCACACACACAAGTGGCGTGTAGGAAGCCCTGCATCCTGCACAGTGAGCAGCTCAGCTGAAGGTGTAGTTTCTGCTCTTTCCGGTGGTCTTATCCAAGTCACAGCTCTCTATACCTGTTCCTTTGTTGTAAGATGAGATTAATTTTACTTCCCAGTGTACTTTGTAAGGTTGCTGATGATATATGTGAACTTTTTTTTTAATATTGGAATTCAAGTTAGTGATATAAACTCAGACAGTGATTCTTCCTTAAGGGACAGACAGAATCTTTTGGTTCTCTGGTTTGGTGAACATCTGTCAGAAGAACTGATGGCCAATTCTGAAATCATCATTTTTAGTCATGACCTAGTGAACATGTTTTTCAGACTTGCTTGTGTTAACAGTTGTTTGTTCAGTTGAGTGTGTGTGTGCTTTAACCTTACAAAATGACAGTGTAAAAGCAGACGGTGTGCGGGTCTCCTGTCCGTGTTAAACTGAATGGAAAGGGCACGTTGCTGTAAACACATGCAGTGTATTGTCTCCTCTGATTATTAATAATTAATTTTCTGTTAAAATATTGAACCCCAGAATCCCAGTAAAGCTAGACGTTTATGCTGAGCATTGCCACATACCCCAGTGCGGAAGTTGGCTTTCAGTTGAGGTGGCATGTTTGGGTTTGCTCAGATCAGAGTCCTTGCTTTTAGCAGTGGAACTGCTCGTCCCCTGAAGCTGCAGAAGGAACAGCCAGGAACAGGGTAGAGGAGTCTCTGGGACAGGCTTTTGGAGAGACCTGGGAAGGGGCCAGGCTGTGACACCAGCTGAGCTGTGTGCACAGCAGTAGGAGGAAGCTGGCCCACAGACAGCCCTTTAGTGAGTGGCTCTCTGTACCCTTGCCATCCTGAAGTAGGAGTAACAGGAGGCAGAGGCCAGGTTGCAGGTGTCAGGAGCTGCGATCCTGTGAGGAGGGATGGTGCCGTAAAGAGTGGGATTCTCGCTTCTACTGGATGGTTAGAGGGGTTATTTTCACTTCATGCCAAGGGTTTTGTAGGAACCTCGCACATTTGAAACTGACTGACAAGCTGAGCGCATTGGCACACTCCTGTATTCTCAGATACTCAGGAAGCAGAGGTAGGAGGATTGCAAGTTCAAGACCAGCTTGGATAATTTAGTGAGATCATGTTTCCAAAAGGGCTGAGGATGTTGCCCAGAGCAAGACCCTGGGTTCAGTTCCTAGTACTGGAAAAAAAAAAAAGCCCCACAAAAAAATGACTTATAAATGATTATTCGTTAAATATTCCAATATCTAACAGCTGGACAAAGGATAGGTCTAGTTTAAAGAGAGTAACAAAAGGTAATATTTAAATTCTAACAAAGCAAAATATTTGTGTTCAGTAAATACTGTCGTACAAATACAGTATTAACTTTTAAATGACATTACCTAATGCTGCCCAGTGCATAAAATTGGCATATTCTCACATTGCAGAGAATATTGGTACAACTCTTTGGAAAATAATTATAGTAATAATAATGAAAAACAGTAAACAAGTCTGATTTGAAGAAAAGTAAAATATGTTCTATTATAAATTAGAGTTTAATACCATCTGTGCGTTATCACTGGCCTCTCAAATATGTGTGTAGGGATTTAATAATAAAAATACTGAGGCTGCTGAGATTGTGGATCGTTTATTTTACCCTCATAAAATGGGCTTTTTTTGGTTAGAACTTGCTGTTGTAAGTCTTAGGGATGGTTAAATCTGTGTGTGAAGTAAGCATGGTTTGCTGCCTTGCCTGGCTTCTGACTGGTGATTGTTATGCTGTGTTTCAGACTTATCTCTTGGGAAGTTGTGCTTCTGACAGGAACATTGTCCTATATGATATGAGGCAAGCTACTCCCCTGAAAAAGGTGAGCTTCACTTTTGAATGTGTTTTATACAACTGTTGGTGTTTTCCACTGTGAATCAATATTTTGCAGAATTAATCTTTTTTTTTATTTTTCATGTAGAGATGCTGGTGATAGGTAATTCTCTCAACTTCCCATTGCTTTTTAGAGACCCATAAATTTAATTTGTGTCTTCCATGATGCCAATTAATTTTAGGCATTTAATATGTATTGAACTGAAAATTCTTCAATGGAAGATATTGCATCCCATTGCTTAACAGCCTCATAATACTTCAGCCCCTGTTATTATATGATGCATCCAGTATTCTATTCCAAGTTTCAGAACTCATTCACATACTTGGCTTTATTTGCCTATTTATATACTGATGGGTGGTAGTTTGATGTTTGTTAAACAGGCATTACCTTGTTCAAAGTGACAGACTTCCTAACATTCCACAATTTAGGGATCAAAACTGATACAGCCTCCAGCCACTCTCAAGAGGGAGAGAAGTACTATGTAGGTGGGGAGAGAGAGCACCATCAAGAGGATGTGGTGGGAAGTACATTCAAGTACTAGGATTGTGAGGACATGAGAAGGGCTGGGTCATGTTCATTTGTTTTGTGTCCCCTCTCCCTCCCCACATGTAAAAGAAATGTTTCTCATCATTTTTGTTCCCAAATTTTTGTAACATAGTAAACGTAGAGGTTTTGGAAGTTGAGTACATTTCTTGACATTTGAAATAGATAAGTTTGATAATCTTTCTCAAGTCCTAGTTTGGTCATTTCACTCATTCATGTGGTATATTGGAAGACCCTAAAGGTTAAGTGGGTCATATAATCTGTGTTTCTCTTGTAAAATGATGGTATTAACCATTACCTTGCATCAGATTGGTAAGAATATAATGAGACACTTTTAGCATTTAGCAAAATGCCATCATGATGTAATAGTTTGATAAATGGTAGTTCCTCACCACCAACCCCATTCTCAGTTTTTAATGTTGCTCCATTATTTGGAGGTTGGGGAAGATAACTACCCCAGCTTTAGAGGCCCTCCAGAATCTGGTCCCAGTTTGCACCCAGTTATTTGTTTCAGTCAATAAGGTAACATTCAGTTGGGGGTGTCACACGCAGAGATTATTGCACACTGCTACTTTCTCTTTCTACTACACTATCAATTTTTCTTCTATTTTTTCTAAATACAGTTCTTCATTGGAGTGATTTCTTTCCTCTGAGGTGTAGTTTTGGAGATATAAGAAGGGGGCTTCTGAGAGCATCACATCCTACAGTGGGCTGTCACACACAACAGAACATCTGTCCTTCCCAGAATAGCACTAGCACTGCATTGAGAAGTACTGTGAATATCCAGTCATCATAGCTCAACTCAAATCATGCTTGTCTTTTCTAATACTTTGTCTGTACTTTAACCCTAAGTTCATTCATCATTGATTTTGCCCCTAATTTGACACTTTGTCATTTATTACTTTATTGTTTGTATTTTAGCTTTTCTAAAGTATGTCTCATTTTTCTGACTAAATTCTCAGTTATTTGAAGTCCAGGGATCAGTATTAACTGTTTTTTATATTTACTATTCTGCCTGTGTATTCAAGAAACAATTTTGGTTTATCTTTTCTCATTGTTCTGAGTATTGTGCACATAGTAGGTGTATATTAACTGTTTGCTTAAATCAATGAATGAAGGTAAGAAAATGAAGTAGGAAATTATCTATTTTAGAAGTAATTAGTCTTGTGGAACTGGGATAACATATGGTTCCTTCCTCAGGTTATCTTAGATATGAGAACAAATACAATCTGTTGGAACCCTATGGAAGCTTTTATTTTTACTGCAGCAAATGAAGATTATAAGTAAGTTTCTCTCTTTTAAAACTTATGTCTAAGCTGAACATGGTGGTACATACCTGTCATTCCAGCACTGAGACAGGAGGACCTAAGTCCTCTCCAGGCAACTTAGTGAGACCCTGTGTCAAAGGAGAAAATTTGAAGGGGAGGAGTAAGGCTGTAGCTCAGTGAGAAGGCCTGGAGTTGAGTCCTCAGTAATTTAAAAAAAAAAAATTTCTGTCAGGAATGGCTCAATTACATCAGTCTTATTGCTAGATATTTCATTAGGTGGCTGTCCCTTCATGCCCAAGTTACTTATTTTGCTAAAAAATGTTCCTAAATTGGAGAAAAGCTCTTTAGAAAAGTATTTATTTTCTCACTTTTCAGAATGATGTAGGCCAGGGACAGTTAAGCTATAACCAATGGACTAAATCCTGCCTGCTGCCTGTTTTTATAAAGTTTACTGGAATATGTCCACTGCCTTTTGTTTATATGTTGGATATAACTTTTTATACAGTGGTGCCTGAGTTGGGTAATTCCAACAGAGATCTTGTGTCAGTCAGCTTTCCATTGCTGTGACAAAATACCTGAGAATGGCAATGTAAGTAATGGAGGAAAGGTTTATTTTGGCTTCTGGTGTCAGAGGTGTCAGTCCATGGTCAGCTGGCTCCAGTGCTTCAGTCGTTTAATGAGGCAGAGACACCATGATGAAAGGGCATGGCTGAGGAAAGCTGCTCACCTCACAGCGGCCAGGAAAGAGAGGGAGAGAGAGAGAGAGACTGCTACACTGGAGGGCTTACTCCTCCTGCTCTGTTCATCTGGGCTCATAGCCTGGGTGGTGCCACCCACATTCAGGGAAAGTTTCTTCCCTCTATTTGCTGTCCCACATGCCAGTCTTCTCTGGAAACTCCCTCAGGCACACCTAGAAGTGTGCTTTACCTAATGTCTTAGATATTTCCCAGTCCAGTCAGGTTGACAAGAGTGACTGTCACAGACCTTACAGCTTACTTGGCCCAAAGCATTTATTGTCTACCCCTTTACAGAAGAAGTTGGATGATCTCTGTTGTAGGCTATATAAATGATGGCTAAGTCCATTTTTTTGTTGCCGTTTTTTGTTTTTTTCACTGTGGTGGGGATAGCCCCAGCACACTTTTTATTTCGCGAACAGAGTCTTGCTAAGTCACTAATGGCCCAGGCTAGCCCCCTGCCCTCTTACAAGGGTGCTGACTGCATTCCTGAGAGTGCCACCTCAGTAACTACGCTCCCTGCTTCACAGACCTGCCTTCACGACCAGCACACTGGAGATTAGATTCCACCATGACTTCAGAGAGAACACAGAAATTGAATCCATGACACTTTAGTGTGTACTTTTTGTTTTTGTTTTTGTTTTTGTTTTTGTTTTTGTTTTTTTGGTGCCGGGGATCGAACTCGGGACCTTGTGCTTGCCAGGCAAGCACTGTAACCACTGAGCTAAATCCCCAGCCCCTAGTGTGTACTTTTGAAGAGGACTTGTCAGTGACTTTGCAGGGTGACTTTAGATTGGGTTTAGCAAGTGTTTTCTTTCTGTTAGATTGAGATTATGTGTTTGTTTGGCAAGGTGCCACAAAGCTGATGTGCCCTGCTCATTGTGTCCTTTAGGGGAGTGGTGTTTGTGCTTAGTGGGTTTTACTACTGGTAATGTAAACTGTGATTAAGGTGACATCACCTTAAGCTACTCTTTGCCCTGTAGTTAGGTTTTTTGCTTGTATATCTGTTGCATTTCTTTGGGGAAATACCTTGAAACTATGTAGATAGTCTTTTTCCCCTCCAGTTTCACACTCAGTACTCTCAGTATCTCAAGTATTTTGATGTTAGGAACTTGGTTGCAGTAATGCTGTGTTTTCTTACCTGTTGTCCATCTTGGCTAATTTGGAACACTTTTTTAAGCTGTTGATTAAGAAATTATAAGTCTTAAAATTCAAAATTTATTGTTTTTACCAATTAGGCATAAAATACATTTTTCTAATTTTGGTACACTCTTTGAAAAGCTATGCTTGCCCTTAATGTATCACTGATAGAAGTATAAAGGAATTAATACAACTTTGTCGGAAGGGATTTGGCGACTCAAGTCAGGCCTTTACAATGCTCATGTGCTTGGATCTAACAAACACTTGTAGGAATCTGACCATATTTAATTGACTGTGTCTCATTCGATTAAAAATTAAATGTCAAAAGCTCAAATATCAGGGTTTCGTTTCAGCATTACTTAAAATTAAAAAGTTGTAAACTTTTTAAAAATAGGGAACTGAATTACTTTAACTCATTTAAATGTATAGCCATTAAAATGTTTTCAAAGATTAATAATTTGAGTAAGACTATGCCACGTGAAATATCACAGTACCAAGCTTTGTACAGTATTCTTGATTTTATTGACAGTGTATATTTAACATTGTAAGAAGATTTTTTTAAAGTTACATTGTATTAACAGAGTTTTTCAGGGTAGTGGAATTAATTTTGTACTCTACTTTTTTTTGAATTTTTATGTTTTCTACAGTGAAATTTGCATTTAGAGAGAGGAGAGTGTGTTTGAGCGTACGCCGTAGGAGTAATAGCAGTGGTTGGGATTTTTCCCTGTTCCTCTGTTGAACTGTTTGTATGAATGTGTTGTATTAGTTAGCTAGTGGGTGTTCTTTTCACCAGGGTCTTGTAACACCGTGCCTGGCTTTTCTCAAGAGACTTGAGTGAAGTGTTCCAAACTCTCCACAGCTTGTACACGTTTGACATGCGTGCCCTGGACACTCCTGTTAAGGTACACATGGATCATGTGTCTGCCGTGCTCGATGTGGACTACTGCCCCACAGGGAAGGAGTTCGTGTCTGCCAGTTTCGACAAATCTATCCGCATCTTTCCTGTGGACAAGAGTCGGAGCAGGTATGTGACTGCCAGTAAGCCACTTTGATTATGTTTCCCTCTTTTGTCCCAAACATCATTTATCTTTCCTGAGCTGGTGAGGCACATCTGTATGAAAGGGCTCACCTAGGTCTGTGACTTCCTGTATCAGCTTCCACAATGTCACCTAGAGGCAAAGCATGATGCCACAGTATCTTTGTGTAATTTGTTGGTTGAAGAACTCAATATTTGTATCATAGTGACTCTTTTTTTAAATTTTAGAATTATTTTTAAATGCTTTTTAATAAAGTTCTAAAACATTTCAGTTTGATAATCTGATAAATGTCACATTAATACAGTTTAAGAGCAACTAATAATACCTTGTATTTGTTATTTTTTGTTCATTTCTATTCAATAAAAATAAAAAAAGGAAAAGATAGTTGAAATTGTCAAGCCCATGCTCCCTGTCTTGCACTTTAGAGAGTCGTGCCCTGATGGATCAAGAGGGGAAGCGGGGGCCGGGGATTTAGCTCAGTGGTTTGAGCGCTTTCCTTGCAAGCACAAGGCCCTGAGTTTGATATCTAGCACCAAAAAAAAAAAAAAAAAAGAGGGGAAGCGGGAGGCCCAGCTGTCCTGCGGTTTCCTGTGTGTGTCCCTCTGTGGGCACAATGAGTGTGCATCTGGTGTCCAGATCATGTAGTGTGACATGACACAGCTTGACTCCACTACATACTGTCAGTTACCAAATATAACATATGTTTGTACACCTATTATATTGTAACATGTATCATTTTTCTATGGAGGTGATTTATAAGAAAACGTGGCAATTAATTAAGGGGATTTCAAGGATAATTTAGTTCACGATGTTTTCCTCTACTGGCTGACTTGAAACCTGACTCCCACATAAGGTGTAGCTCCCGTGTGGTGTGCCATGATTCGCAGAGCACTTCCATACCTGCTCTTAGGTGCAATCCTGGAAGCAAGCATAAACCAAATTCAAGGACTTTCCCCATAAAAATGATGATAAAGGATTATAGTGAATTGTTGGAAGTAGCAGAAAAGGAAGAGAGGAAGGCGTAGAACGAGGGAGAGAAGGAAGAATTGTGCAGTGGGGTGGGAGGCAGTGTTCTGTGCTAGGGGTGAGGGGTAGAGTTGGCCCAGGTCTGCGCTGCGCCCTCCTGAAGGTTTGCTGCCTTTGGGAGGTTCTAGTGGCAGGAAGTGAAAGTGGGCCATAGTCCCTTGAGTCTTCATTCTTTCCAGAGTGTGAGAAGAATGGACCTTGACAGCCTTGTCCCTGCCCAAAGGCAGCAGAACAGTAATCCCTTCCTACCATAACCCTAAGCGGACACACAGACTGGGCAGAGGACAGAGAGCTGGAGACACGGGACTGCGTTGGTGCCTGTGATCCAAGGGCCCGCAGCTGTGTCGGGCTAGGTCACTCCAAAGCTAGCCCAGGAAGCTAAATCAAGTCCAGCCAGAAGTTCTAGCTCGTGTTCTTCCAGAATAGTGTGCAGGGGCTCTTGTACCCCATTTTCCAGTGTGTTTTCTCCTGTGTCGTTTGGAGGTTTTGCAATCAGTCCTAATAGGTGTTACTTCCTGTTGTGTTTAGATAAAGTGGTAGTCACTGTGACCTTCACTGTCACTTACTTGGAAGCTGGTTCCAGTTTGTTCGCATGAGCTGCTCTCATTTCCTGTCACTGCAGACATCGTCTGACTCAGCTTGGGGAGCTCGTAGATACCTGTTATGGCTGGTGTCTAGATGTGCCCCCAAAGCCTCATGTGGTCCCAGGTGGGGCTTCTTCAGAGGTGGCTGGATTCATGGTGCAATGCTAGGAGTAAGGGTGTGATTACTGTATCAATCCACCAGTTGGTTTGGTACTGCCCTAATCCCAGTAGCCTAAATAGAATATAGAAGGAGCAGAAAGAAGCTACTGAAGTCCTGTGCTTGTGTGCTTCTGCTCTTCTCTGTCTGCTGTGAACTCTTTCTCCTCTGCGGTGCCTGTCTGCCAGGCCACCCTTCCTCGGAACCAGCTGATTATAGACTGAAGCCTCAACAAACTGTGAGCCAAATAAATCTTTCCTCCCTTAACTTTGGGTGTTGCATATTTGTCTCAGCAACAAGAAAAGTAAGACAGTATCTGTATTTTTAAGTATTTTCCTTTGAGCGACCTTAAGTTGGTTAAAGTGCTTAAAGTGAGTTCTGTAGTTAAAGCAGTATTTGGAAGTAGGTTCCTGCTGGGGTTTTATTCAGTATTTACTAAGCAGACAACTAAAATCAAAAGCATTCAGGTAGAGAACTTAGTTTGACTATGTACATAAAGAATTAAAGCTTTTAAAATGGATTTGCTTCCTAATAATATAACTTTTAGTGAGCTTTATAAATCTGGCATATGTATGATCAAAAAGAACTCTGTATAGTTTATATTAAGGAGGATTCTAAGTTGGTAAAATGACTGACCATTGGATTTGACTGGTCTGAACAAGTTATTTTTTAAAGTTTATTTTACTTTATTATTCTTTTTGTTATTTATTTATTTATTTATTTATTATTTTTTTGAGACAGGGTCTCATTATGTAGTTCAGGCTGTCCTTGAACTTACTGTGTAGCTCAGGCTGGCCTTGAACATGCTGTGATCCTCCTGCCTCAGCCTCCTTAGTGAACAAGTTATTTTTAATGTGCTGAAGTCTGGTTAAATTTCTGTACCTGTAAACTCATATTACTCTGTAGAGGGGAGCCTCTTAGAAGAGGGTAGAGATTGTATGTTTTCGTTAGTTGGTTGGTTTTTGAGACAGGGTGTCAGTATGCCATTCAGACTGGCCTTGAACTCACTGTGTAGTCCAGACTGGCCTTTAACATGCAGTGGTCCTCTTGCCTCAGCTTCCCACATGCTGGGATTATAGGTGTGCACCATCAAACCTGCCTTCCAAGTCTTGTACCAGCAGAGCATTGAGGAAGAGGTGAAAAAGCACTCTGTCTCGTCTAGCTTTCATTTTAATAGACTGATCTTTCTGACCTTCCTCCCCCTTTTAAAAATGCATTTCTTGGGGTTTATCTTAGTGCTTGCAACGACGCACTTCTTAGAAACAGTGTGGAAGACTTCGGAGTGAGCCTAGAGGTCGTTTACAGATGTAGTCGTGTGTGATCACTCCTCCGTGGGTTTTCTTTACTGTACAGAATCTTTGGGCCTGTTTCCTGTCTCTCATGCAGCCTGCATCTCGAATTGTGTGATCCAGATTCAGGAAGTTTGTTTCTCTGGAAATCTCATTCTGTTGCTTTTTCTGACCTTATCTTCGACTTGCTTTTTAATGCTGTTTGCAGCGCTTCCCGGGCTAGTGTCTTCTGTAAATTCACTTAGCGAGTTTCACAGTCTTCCCAAAGAGGCGCAGTATTTGTCAGCTCTGTTATTAAATGATTCTTACCTCAGCTCCTCAGACACTTTGGGAGCCCTCCCTTTCTTTTCACACATGTAAATCAGCTCTCACTTCAATTAAGCACCGCTGCCCCCCACTGAGGACTGCACTGAGCTACATTCCCAGCTTTTTAAAATTTTTCAATTTTGAGACAGAGTGGACTTGTACTTACGACCCTCCTGCCTCAGCCTTCCAGAGTTCTGGGACGACAGCTGTGTGGCACCACACCTGCCTTCGGCGAAGCTTTTCAAGCAACACGTCCAAGCAGAAATCAAGTATCAGGCTCACATATCAGGATATGCTGTTTGAATGCTTTGAATTTATTTTACTTCCCCATTTAAGGGGGAGTGTTTGTTGAGCTAAACCAAATTGGGGTGGTGAGGTCTTACTAAGAACAAGCTATTTTTTCTGGTTACGAAGTCACCTTGCAGGTTTGGGGATTTAGCTCAGTGGTAGAGCACTCACCTAGCAAGCACAACCCCCTGAGTTTGACCCCAGCACAAAAACAAAAAACAAAAAAAACACAAAGTCACCTTACTAAAAATATTTTATTTGCATTTTATTCTTTGAGTTATTTTGTGAAATTTTCCGTGCATCTGGTTTTGCTTTCTTACTGGATTATGAATTCTCTTCAGATAAAAATTTTGTTTCTGATTCTCTAGTACTTAGCATAGAGCCTTACTAGCTGGGTTCAATGAAAGTCCTTTGAAGTACACTTGAATTTCTTACTTAGAGCTCAGACAGGGTGTCCTGATAGTTGAGAGGCTGTAGGCAAAGCAAACCTGTGCCCAAAGCCTCAGAGTTTGTCGTCCTGTCCTGCAGGGAAGTATACCACACGAAGCGCATGCAGCATGTCATCTGTGTGCGCTGGACGGCGGACAGCAAGTACATCATGTGTGGCTCCGACGAGATGAACATTCGCCTGTGGAAGGCCAACGCTTCCGAGAAGCTGGGTGTAGTAAGGGCCCTGTTTTCCTCCATTTTCATAAAGCGAGTTTCTGATTTTAGTGGATAGCATTATATTGTAAAGAGATTTATTTGAAGTACTTCAGATACTTTGATCAAATTGATAGCCCTGTGACAGAAAGGAATACGTTAACAACAAAGCGGACAAGGCTATATGATGTGTTTTTATGGTAAGGACGAAGGCCTGCAGAGCGCTCTCGTGCTCACTTTGGTAGCACATACACTAAAATTGCACGACGTCTCTGTTAATTCCAGTGTTTCATGATATTTACACCTCCTTGTTCATTGGTCTCCATGAGTAGGGAGAGAAGAGTTGGGCTAGAAGCTTGGATCTAGGGGAGTGCTGCTTTCCTGCTCAGAGTGGGCGTTGGGAGGGGAAGGGCTGAGACTCCCCGCAAGGACATCTCAGCGCAGACACCGGAGCCCTTCACGGTGAACGCAGGCTTCAGACTTGGAGAAGGATTCAGTGCAGTATTATCATTGGCTACCTACTGGTACCTCTGGATGGTGAAATTATAGCTGATTTTTCAAACGTGTTGATGTTTTTCCAAAGGTCCTACATTTTCTATGAGAAACATGCAGACTGTTTATATCAGAAAGAAATACTAAGAAGGAAAGGTTAAGTGCAAATTATTTTCTACTTAGGCCTGGCAGAAAAAAATCACGGCATAATAAGCAATAATTAAAAACAACTCTATTTTTGATTAATGATTGGTAAGTTTTCACTATGTCTAGGTTTTACTTCCTCATTAAATGTCCCTTGTGCTTTGTATCATACTTAATATTTGTTAAATCTAGCTGTGTGGACGCAAATACTTTTTTCTGTTCCATAATTATTTTTATCAAAAAAAAAAAAGAGTCAGGGGTTTTTCTGTTTCTCGCCTGGAAAAGGCCTGTCTCTGTGCCTTAGAGGGTGCAGCCTTGCACCGTCCCCACCTTTGTGTTTATTTGGTGGCATCTGTCAGAGCTTGCAGAGTGAGTCTCTTCCAGGCTCTGTGATGGACACAGCACCTTGGCAATTTTGGTTGCCTGTCTCACAAGTTTGGTTTTTCAGGGGCAGAAAGGTAGCTCCTAGCTTTGTCATACAGAAACAAAACAAGGAGCACACTGCTCATCCAGATACCACTGTGCATTTTCTCAGCTTTCATCACGAGAAAGAGCCGCCCAGGATTATAACCAGAAGTTGAAAGAGAAATTTCAGCACCATCCTTATATCAAACGCATCGCTCGTCACCGGCACCTGCCCAAGTCCATCTACAGCCAGATCCAGGAGCAGCGCATCATGCGGGAGGCGCGCCGGCGCAAGTACGTGTTGGGGGTCGTTGTGGGGACATTGACCCCTGCGCCCAGCCCCCAGAGCCAGAGCCAGGTGGAACCCTCCAGGGAGCGGCTCTTGTGCTTCTGTGCGCAGAGCTGGCTTCTACCCCTTGCCTAGCAGGGGAGAGCAGGGACCATTTCAGGGTACGGAAGTTCGCTTCCTTGATCATTTCCGAGAGTATGTCTGAAGGACTAGTGATGAAAATGAATTAGCAAAATAAGAAAACAGTCTTCATATTTAAAAACTATTGCAAGTAGATACTTTTTATTTTTTTTTTTTTTGTGGTGCTGGGGATCGAACTCAGGCCCTTGGGCTTGCAAGGCAAGCACTCTAATCACTGAGCTAAATCCCCAGCCCCAGTAGATACTTTTTAAATGGTTTCTTATGTAGCTTTAACTATGAGATAATGTGTATTTTCCAAGTGAAAGAATTCATACATAGTGCTCATTCCTTAAGTAAATTTCTTAAAGTACCTTCATTATAACAGTTGAGATCTCTTGTTTTGTTCTGTTTTTTGAGGTGGGGTCTGGCTCTGTTGCTCAGGCTGTCTCAAACTCTTGGGCTCTAGTGATCCTCCTGTCTTGGCCTCTTGAGTAGCTGGGACACAGGCATGTGCCCCTGTGCCCAGCTTACAGGCTAATGTTTTGGGTGTGAAGCAGAACTCCCTTCACTGTTTCTCCAGTGGAATGATCTTTGGAGCACTTGAATTAATGCACAGTATTACAGAAATTCTAAAACAAGGCTCGTTTTTTTAAACATTAGACTGTTACAGAAGACTTACGTTGCTCTCTTTGGGTAGATGTTAGGATTGAGTCTTTCAATAACTGACAGACTTTAACTTAGTAAAGGAAACTTAGGTAAGTAGGATAAGAAGTGATTAAATGAGTAAAAGAAGTTGATTTCTAGTTAGTAGCTACCTTTTACCTATTCCCATTATGAATACTGTAAAGAATTGTTTTCCTATGTAAAGAATAAAGAATGTTTTCTTTGGTTAAGATGATTTCTTGTAACTTGCTCCATTTTGTTTTCTTTCTAGGGAACTGAATCGTCGTAAACACAGCAAGCCGGGGTCTGTGCCAGTTCTGTCAGAGAGGAAGAAACACGTAGTAGCGGTTGTGAAATAATATTTGGTATTACCAGTCCTCATGTGTGATTGTTACCTTTGACTTGGGAACTGCACATATAAATAAAAGCACTGGCTGTCATTTAACGGTAACCATTTCAGTTAGGGGATTTTTCTTTGCCTCTCACCACCTAGTGCTAAATTTTCCCATTTTGCTCATAGTTTGACTGATCTCAAGTCTCATGGCACTGTAACTAAGAGAGCTGTCACTTTGTGCGCCTCCTGAAAATGAAGCAGCCGTAGTGTGATGTTTGCCTGGTATCTTGACGGGTCGTTGAATGGTGCCGCCATGAAGATAAGTGCCACCTGCTGCGTCACGGGCACTCCCTGCTGCTGCAGCTGTGGTTTCCATGGTGATGTCCCGGTGATTTGCACACTGCAGAGCCTCCCTGGTTAAAGACATGAGCAGTTTCCTATCATCCGGGCCTTTCCTAATCTGGGAATGGGAACATGGCTTTGACCATTTTGAAGTGTAACTTCAGCAGGTCAGAATCTTGTAGAATCTGATGCACAGAAGAGTCTCGGCATATGCATTATTTTAAGTCAGGGGCCTGAGATGCAGCTTCATTCCTGAATCTCTTCACAGGTACTAAAGGCTGTGTCTGGAAATGAACTCATTGTTATGATCCAACCCTTAAGTTTCAGACTAGCACCCTCAGAGACACCCAGTCAAACTTGTGTCAGGGCGCAGATTTTATCAGAAATAGTAACAATAGCAGCTCATGTTTCCCGGACACTCAAAACACTGAAAATGCTTTGAATGCACTTAACTGAAATGAATTTTCCTTTAGATTTCTAACAGCCCCAAAGGAGGGTCTTGGTATAATCCATATGTCGTATCTGTGTGCAGGAGCTCAGTCTCAGAAGAGAGAACATGACAGCAAGTCACTGCAGGCAGGGCATGGTGATGTCCTAGCATGATGTTCGAAGCACAGCAGAAGAAAGGCCTGCGTCACGCTGTGGGCGGGAGCCCAGCAGAGGTGGGTGGTGTCTTGGAGGGCCGAGTAGAGGTGCAGGGGGACGGTTTCCAAAGTGAGTCTGAGGTCTCATTTGTTCAAATCAGTGTTAATGGAAGAAACTGTCGTGGCAGCGCTGTATTAGAATCTTAATATCCAGCTCTACTGATAGATACATTGTGGGCTAATTAATCCTCATTTTCTGGAGAGAGAAGGGAGTTCATTAGATGGTGAAGACTAATGGATGAGAAAACACAAAATACAGATCTAGGGATCTTAATGCAGAGAGAGCAGAAAGGGCAAGTGTGAGGGAATGCTGAAGGGAGGCACAAGGAGATGCAGCCATGCTGGGGAGCTGCAGACCCTGGTGGATGGCAGGGACGGAACAGCAGCTACAGGAGATGCTTCTGGCAGGTGTGCACGTGCTCCCAGATCTCAGAGAAGCGAAGAGGGCTCACCACAGAAAGAGAAGACATCTCTTCTGATCTTAGCCCCCATAATTATTCCTAACCAAGAGAAAATCAGCTTTAGGACCCACCTGAAAAATAAGCCTGAGCCAGGCGTGGTGGTACAAGCCTGTACTCCCGGCATAGGGAGGCAGAGGCAGGAAGATTGTAAGTTTGAACCCAGCCTGTGCAATTTAGTGACTTAGTGAGACCCTGTCTCAAAAAAATAGAAAATAAAAAAGGTCTAGTGATGTGACTTAGCACAAAAGACTTCAAGTCCAGTCCCCAGTACCACAAAAATGATTTTATGATTCCCTCTTCTTTGCTCACACTAAATAAAACATCTACTGCAACTAAACAAAAATACAATGGTTGGCTTAAAATGTTGTTTTAAGTACTAGATTGTTTTTAGATTGGGGATCATTTTGTTGTGCGGAACAACATTTTCTGCAAGGCAGGGGAGAAATGTGGGAGGAGTCTGAAATCCATGGCCAGGATTCTCAGTGTGCTGCAGTGCCACAGACCCACGGCTCAGGAATCAGAATTCCAAAGGTGTCTGCCTTGGGTGTCCCCGCTCCACCACTCCCACTCTCCAAATGTTTAGTGCATTTCAGTGAATTGTCCAAAGAGATTGCAGAGTCACAGCAGTAGTTCGAAGTGAAGGAGGATGTGGAAAAGCCAGGAAGGGATTTGGGACAGGATTGCTGAGTTGACGAAAGTTCACAGAGAGGAGGCAAGATGTCAGCCAGCGCTCCCATGCTTTGCCCATTTTCCTAGCTCAATCCAAGGCCTGCTGTGGCTCAGCTTACTAGTGGGAGATAGAAGTCGGTTCTGTTCCACAGCATCTCCCAGGCCTGGGTGGGACCCCAGCGCCAGCCTCTCTCCCTGTGGCTCCTGGCTGCGCCCCTGTGCTGCATAGACCTGCCACCCAGCCAGCTCCCAGGTCCTGGTCACCATGGTGGCTGGCCAGGCCCAGGTCCTGAGCAAGAGGACTCTGGTACTTGCCTGTTTGGTGCCCAGACTGAAACACCGTGCAGAAACGGCGCTTGTACCCACCCACCTACTGGTGACTTCTGACTTCCGGCACTGCCAGGAGCCATGCAGCCAGCTGAGGTCCCAGCATAACTAGCACCAGAGGACAAGATTCTGCAGACTTCATAATTATCGCAAAAGGAGTTTTATCTTCACCTTGGCATGGATAAAATAGAAGGTCTGGAGAAGTGTTGCTGTCCTCACACATTCAGGAAGCCTTGCTTTGTGTGATTGATGACAGGTTTTGTTGGTTTTAACACCTCAAACTTCCTCATGAAGAAGCCATTTTCCCCAAGGATTCCTTAATCACAACATTGCCATATTAGGTATGTGAAAAAGTTCCCTTACAATTAGGATCGTGAGGGAACATAAGCCCAAATACTGAGTTTGGTATGATGGTAATACACATTCTTCAAAACTCTCATCCCGTATTTGTCATTTTCAGTTTAGAAATTTCATTTGGATTTACATGTATTATCACAGTACATGGAATCCCAAATACAAAAGTTTCAAGTTCAAATATAACTAGAACAAATTCCTTTTGAATCTAGTTTCAATTCTATACTGGAATAGGTCAGGAAATTAATTTGTAGAAGCAATCTTGTTAATGAGATTTCTTTCCAGGTGAAATGTGAAGCTTTGAAAAGCATTATCCAATCCAATTTATAATGAATGAATTCAATTTCAGTTGTAATAAAGAAATTTCCTATTCATCCATCTGGGACTTTCAAATCCTTGTCGTTCATTTTATGAGAAAAAATGGGAAATATTTCCTAGAGGAAATAAGTATTTTTAAATAATTTTACTAATCACGTTTTGCTTAAAGTAGAATAAAGGTAGAAGAAATCAATTGTTTCAAGTCTGTCTGTGCCCCGTGATAACCTGTTATGCTGTGGCATGTGACCGTAGGTGACACTGCCTTTCAGGTGCAGTCGTGTCAGAGGTGAGATGGGTATGTGAACCGAGGGCTTGTACTAGGACACACCCTGGGCAGGTAGCAGTCTTGACAAAGGCATTGCTTCAAGATCTAAGAAACAAGGCTGCCATCCCAGCACCCAGGAGGCTGAGGCAGGAAGATCACTAAGTTTGAGGGCAGCCTGGGCTGCATAGTGAGTTCTAGGTCAGCTTGAACTACATAGTGAGACCCTGTCTCAAACCAAAATTAAAAAAAAAAAACCTCAAGGGGAGGCCTGGGTGTTCGTCATTGAGTTCAGCAGGGGAGGTAACTGTTGGGCAGAGTTCCTTTTCTGGACTCCTTGGCTGAAATGCTCTCTCTCTGTTCCAGTAGTAGTTGAGGAAATTCTAAGCAGTGTGCAGTGGGCAGTTGTCCTGTCTTGACTGCCAGTATCCATTCTGATGGACTCTTCTAGGTGACTCTTGGAAGTGCTGGAGTCAGCGACGCCCTCTCCCAGGGGCTCGTCCTAAAACCGGTGGGAGCTCCTCGCCGGGCTTTGAGTTGGGGTCAGTGAAGTTGTCCGGTTGGGACAAATGTGAAATGACACCTGGAGGAGCACAATGCACCATTGAGACGTCCCACCCGCACCTCTGTTCCAGGGCTTTCCCATCCAGTCTGTGAGCCGCCCTGTTCCTTTGCAGCTACTCCTTTCTGCTGAAGTTAGCAAAAGGTGCTTCCTGCTGCCACCACCATCAAGCATGGAGACCTTGGCCAAGCAATTAATTAGGAAACTGCCCTTTTGGAAACTACATTCATAAGGAACCTAATGGATTAGTTTCTCCTAGGTGGATCTTGCCTTTCTGGAATTCTTTTTCCTCAATTGACGGGGAGCCCTGTAAAGGATCTACTGATGCAGACATCTTGCACATGAACTGGCTGCTCTCGGCTTGAAGGAGAATTTCCCCTCTGGGAGCTGTATGTTTGCCTCTCTCTGCTTTTGTAACCCTAGCTTGCTCTTTTTCTCATCTCCCAGCCCTGCCCTACCTACGTTCCTCCCACTGACACTGTTGGCAGCCTTGCTGGTCAAGGAGGGGCGACTTGGGTCCACATCAGGTAAGGGACAAGCAGGGAGGAAGGCCTAGCACATCTTTTCTCATTGGAGTACTGGGAAATGAACCTGGGGCCTCCCAGGGGCTAAGCGTGGGCTCTCTACCCACCCCACAGAGAAGGAGAGGGGGTAGAAGAGGAGAGAGGGCCTTGTCATGCTTCCTACCCTTACCCTTGTCGGCAGTTGCACCAAAGGCCTTGGTGCTTCTTGGCATTCATTTCTCTGAATGGGAATGGTTCCACTACGTGGCGGTGGAGGGGGTGTCTTGGTGGAGTTCATGGCCCTGGGATCTCACACACACATGCACACGCACGCACGCGTGCACCCCCGCACACACCATGCTCAGAACCTTTCGACAGCGGCTAATTGGCATGAGAGTAAAAAGCAAAGGTTTCAATGTTGCTTGTAAGGCTCTGCCTCTCTCTCACCCTTGCACAAGTCCCCTCTGTGCACACTCTGCTTCCACGTCTGTCTCTTGGTTTTGTGAGCACGTTGTGTTCTCTCCTGCCTTGAGGCTTTCCTCAGACTGTCTTTGCCCTGCACAGGTCCCACATTCTTCAGATTCACTCAAATGTCATTTCCTCAGAGAACTGCCAGCCCCACCCGCACAGCAGGGGGCACTTGTCACAGCCCCAGGGCACCACTGTGCTGGGTGCCAAGGACCTGGGCTCCCCCCCATTCCCAGCTCCTGGCCTCTCTGTTCTGTCATGTGCACCAACAACTTTTTCCTCCCTGAGAAGATGCTGTGACTCCATTCTCATTCCCAGCTCTGTCTGTCTGAGAGCCATGTCTCTCACATTTAACATCCTACAGACCTGGGGACAGTGACAGAGGCTGCCACCACTGTTTCAATAAGTTGTTTCAGAGAGCTTGACAGGTGCAGGAGTTACACTGTGGTCTCCCAAGTTAGGCTCCTCGGGTTCCAGGCCTGGCTTTGTCAATAACAAAGTGGCCGGGTAAAGCGCTCAGCCACTACCTCCGAGTGTCTGCTTTTGTTTAATGATAGTGATACTCACCTTCTACGGTTGGGGAATTAAATGAGTTAATATGTGCCAAACACTTAGAACACCACTTGTATATAATTCATACTGTGCAAATATTTGCTACTGTGAGTCCTGATCACAGAGCTCCTATGAGCTCTGTGTCACATAGTCCAGCAGAGGTAACTGAGGCAGGGCCTAGGTTTATCTTGTTTGTTCTGGTTTGCCCAACAACTAGCATGCTTCTGGCTCTAAGTGGTTGTACATTAAACATGGGTAACCTGAGTATGAGGATGACTGATCACCCCTTATTGAACAGCAACAGAGTGGACAACAACAGAGAAGGTATCTAACCCTTCCTGAGGAATTTTTCATGAATATCCTATCATCTGAAAATGGGGTAATGATATCATCTTCACAGCACCATTGTGAGATTTCAAGACAGTACAGAATGTAAAATACCCCAGTGCTTAGCACGCTGAGCTCTCCCAATTGCAAGCTGTTATTACTCTTCAAACTTGGGAGCCAGTGGGTCTAAATCTTTCCTTAGGTTCCAATATTCTGCTCCGGATCTGCCTCTGACTGTTCCTTTTATCGTGGCTTTGCGACAAGATGCTCAGTCCTTGCCACCTCTGATCCTCGTCATGAAGTGTCTACAGGATGCTAGGAGACTCCTCCACCTTCTGTAATAACCAATACTTTGCTGGTCCAGCAGTTACTCCCTCCTTACGGATATTGAGGAGATAAATGGAGCTGATTAGAATGTACTTTCCAAACACAAAACATTGTACTGGAGGAGTCTGCTGAAGGGGATTAATATAACGAGATGTCTGGAACTTTAGGAAGACCCAGGCATCTCACAACCTTAATGACTAAGATTGTAGATATGATAGAAATCTGTAAAGAGTGTGTAAAAGTTTTATTAAAATTTAGAACAACTGCATCATCCCTCTGTAAACAAGGTGTACCTTCATCAGATGCTGCAATAAATGAAAAAAATGGTTGCCATAGAGATAGTTAAACTATGCCCTCTGGCCAGCAGATTAGAAGTCCATTTCCATCCAGTAGAAGAGAATGGATTTGCCCTTTAAGTGATATTTACAGATTATTTCTATCACACTTGTAACTCAAGTTATTAAGCGCAAATGTTAAACCTATTAACGCTGCACTTTAGGAAGACTTGGTAAAATGTATTTTAACATTTATATGTCAACCTTAAAAGCTGCTATCGTTTTTGCCTTGGAAAATGTATTTTTAAAGTTCTGCTCCCCAAGATACCATAAAATCTTCCTTCGGATCTATTCTGCCACATGCTTGGCTTCATTTTCTTTGAAGCTCAGATTTTATTTTTTTAATCATTTGTCAAAAATGATACGTGGCACCACAAAGGATGCACCAGCACAGGAAAACTCGCTTAATAATAACTCATAGTAATCAGTCAGCAGGAAGATTTGCAGATGGTAATATTCAGATCCTTATGTAGTTGTTTAATCTGTTCTTCAAAGTTCAGAAAGTAATTACAAATCCACAGCCAGGAAAATCTGCCCGTTAATGCAAACATTGGCTGCAGGGAAAAGTTTTGTCAAGGTTAAGCTTATTTTGTCTGGTTGGGAAAGACAGGTTTTGTGAATAAGAAAGAGGAAGCTGGATTTTTTTTGTAAATTGAATGAATTCTGTGTCATCACGTCATCACTCTTCCTTGAAATATTGCTGCATAAATCAATTTTTTGAGTGTGATAACTTAGATTCGTATTCCCCGGGGAAATAATAGTTTCCCTTTTTCCCAAGCGCTGAGATCCAGTCATGACCTTCCTTTGCCCAGGCCAAGGCTTCAATAATTGCTTCCTTCCCCTGTGCTGGTGGTGACCATATTTATATTATTTTGCATGTGTATCTGTATGTGTTTGTGTGTGTGCTTCACTGAACGTTTAAAGGAAAGGAGAATCATGGAGAACAGTGTATAACCTCTGAAATAAAACTTCTTATTGCCATGTGAGCAAATGACCATGTAGCTCATTTCCCGTCTTCTCTATATCCCAGCCCCTGGGATATAGTGTATTTCTCTTAAATGCACTAAAACCAAATGAGTCAAAAGGCAGTGAGATCTCTTAAAGAAAAAGCCACAAATCATTAGGGGTGGAATATCAGTTTTCTTCTTGAGATGGAGCAAAACTTAAGTATACACTTTTTAGGTTAAGAGAGTAGATACAGAAGCTACACGTTACTAATGTTCTTATGTATTAGGCATAAAGTCAGAGTTTTTTGGTTTTTTGTTTTCTCTAAGAATGTCTTTACCATTTGTTCAGGAGGAGTGGGGCTGGGAGCTGCTTTTCAATTCAACCCATTCTCAACCCTTTTCTTCATTCTTCACCCTCCCCTAGGAAGGCCAGAAAGGCTAAACATTTTCTTTCTCCCTCCCCAGCACTTAAGGGGTGGCTCTGTGAACCTGTTCTTGCCTATGAAGTGTAAGCAGAAGTCTACCATGAAGTTTCTAGGAAAACTTTCCATTCCTGATAAAAAGACAGATAAGGTTGGTGCTTTTCCAATCCCTTCCTTCAACCCTTCTTTTGCCTTAAACGTGAACATGATGTCTGGCACTGTGGTGGTCATGTTGTGACATGAGGCTAAGAGTGGAAATACAAGGAAGTCCTGGGGCGCGGTAGCATTCTTCAGTAGGAGAGCTCACCTCCTGTACCCGGTCTTTGAATTTCATGGGACAAATCTTTGTTGGTTTAAGCCACTGTTACTTTGATTTTCTGAATACTTATGACCAATAAAACATCCTAATCGATACAAGACTTGGTTTGACTCTCGGTCCAAGGACGTCTTCCTCATTCCCATTTTATTTCTTATCTGTTTTAGGTAAGGTTGTTCTAGCTGTAATAATCATTAAGAGCTGCTTTTCGATTCAGCATGTAGACTGAACTTTCTCCGAGCACAGAAGAGAAGTGATCACTTGGTGTGAGGTACACGTTTGCACCATTTCAAGTTGTGCGTGTAACACAATTCAGGAATCATCCCTAATATGACGTCCACTTTTAATCAGTTTGGAAATGATGCCAATTATAGGGCAGGAAGAGCAATTTTAAAGTTAATCTCTTTTAGTTGGGAGTTTAGGCAGCTCACATCTATCTGACAAATGAAGGTACTTTCTGTAGAGATAATGAAAGTTCCATAAAATGGAAAATTCTTTCTTTCAGTAAGGATTCCAGTCCTGTGTCTCTGGGACAGAACTGCTCTCTTGACAGACAGATCTGTTTCTAGTGGGATGATGTGCACGGACTCCCCAGTCCTAATTAGTACTTCTCAGAATAACAGATGCACTGGTACAGTTTCTAGGCTGGCAGCTGCATCCCATGTGTCTCTCAGCTCCATCGTCTGCCACTATCAGG
The DNA here is from genome assembly GCA_004026905.1 of Hystrix cristata. Taxonomy (NCBI): domain Eukaryota; kingdom Metazoa; phylum Chordata; class Mammalia; order Rodentia; family Hystricidae; genus Hystrix; species Hystrix cristata. The sequence goes on along the minus strand of PVJO010008018.1, from coordinate 47,955 downwards.
TTCCTCATGATCTTGCAGTCCCTCAGATGGCCGCTCACGTTCAAGTTAACGTCACCCGTTATGAACCAATCATCAGATTCTCCGTAGATTCTACTTTCAAATTTGCACGTCAGATCATTTGGTAACACATATCTACTGCTTTTGTCTTAAATCGGGATTAAATTCATATCACATACAATCAACCAGGGTAAAATGTGCAACTCAGTGGTGTTAGTGTGTTCACATTCTACAGCTATCACTTTATCAACTTCCAAAGCATTTTCTCCAACCCGAAAGAAAACCCTGGACCCATAAAACCGCCTCTTTCCTCTCCCTCCAAACTACTAGTTGGCCGCCTGTCTCTGGACTGACTGATTCCAGAGCTGTCATACACAAGCAGTCACACAACAGGCCAGCATTTGTGTTGAGCTTCTTTCCTTCAGCAGAATGTTTTTGACTCCCGCCCTTGTAGCACAGATCAGCCTGTGTTTTTTTTTCATGGCAGTTTGATATTCCATTGTATTCGTGTACCATATTTTGTTGTCCATTTATCCACTGATAGACACTCGGGTGGTTTCTACCTTGGAGCTATTGTGAATAATGCTGCTATAGACATTTTTGTACAAACATTTTACTGTTTTGAAGACTTTTGGCTATATACCTAGGAGTGGAACTAGTGGGTCATGTGGCAATTTTGTTTTTAGCTTTTTGAGAACCATCACACTGTTTTTCCTCAGCAACTGCACCATTTTACACACTCACCAGCAATGCACAAGTACTGCACTTTGCACCCTTACTAACACTTGTTATTTTCCTTTTTTTTTTTCCCTTCACACCACTATCCTTGTGGTATGTATTGTGGGTTTTTCTTGGTATTATTGGATTTAACATTGGGCATTTTTGCCCTTTCTTTGTGTTTTATTTTACTTTATTAGTACATGTGTGTAGTACACAATATTTACATTCCTTGTGTGGAGCTGGCATGTGTACACAACACATCCCAATTCCTTTTTTCATCCCCTTTCCCTCTTTTCCTTCCCCCCTCCATATCCTGATCCCCTTCCCCTTTGAGAGCAATCTACTCCCGACTTCCTGTTACCTATCTTGCATTTTGATCTTTATTTTTATTCTGGGTTTATCATAGAAAAGAAACCACATTGTAGCTTTGACTTGCTTGATGAATGGTTGTGAGCATCTTTTCACATGCTTGTTGGTCACTTGCACATTCTCTTTAAACCAATGTCTAGACAACCTCTTTGCTTTTTGTTTGTTTGTTTTTCCTGTACTGAGGATTGAACTCAGTACTTGCTATGCACTTGCTATGCCCTCACTTTTTGTTGAATTCTTTATTCTGGATGAAAACCCCTTATCAGATACATGCTCTGCAAATATTCTGTCCTGTTGTATGTACTGTCTTCAGTTTCTTGACAATGTCCCTTGACACACAAAAGTTTTCAATTTTGATAAGATCCAGTTTATCTAGTTTTTCTTTTTTTGTTTATGCATTTGGTGTCACATCTAAGAATTCACTGCCAAATTCAAGGTCATAAAGATTTATTGCTATATTCTTCTGAGAATTTTATGGCACTGAATACTTTTATGAAGATAGCACAACATGACTGACTTAAAAGAAAAGTAAACAGGAATAAAGTTTATGTGCTAGCCTGCTCCAGAGAGAGCTTACCTGCTGGCGAGGCCTTTCTGTTTTAGGGCTGTACCATCAGGAGCTGGTCTGGATCTGCTCGCTAGATATCACGCGGCCTTTCAGCACCTCATTAGCAGCAACTCGCAGCTGATGAGCTAAGTGAGGAGAAGACACTTTTACAAGGTCGGCACAGTCCTTGGAAGGATGTGGAGCTTCTCACCAAACAAAGGCCCTCAGCACACGCCAGTCTTCACTAGAGTTAAAATACTCTGTGCACCCACTAGAGGGTGGCTCTCGAAGACCCTGAAAGCCTATGTGGTAAAAGCAGTCCCCTTGAGGAAATGGTGTACACTAACAGCCAGGGCCTGGTGGGAGGTCTTCATTCAGGTCGTTGAGTGTGTGTCCTCCTGGGGACTGTGGGACCCTGGCTCCTCTCTTCCCTTTTTTCTGCCCAGCCAGGATGCGAGTGGTCTTAACCTTCCAAATGTCCTGCCATGATGGACTGCCTGGACATGGACCCAGAATGACAGGTCAACCAATCATCGACTGAAATCTCTGACACTGCGAGCCCAGATAAACCTTTCATTGTCCTAAGTTGTTATCGTATTTTGTGTAGCAATGGAAAACTGATTCGCTGTCACGTAAACTCATGTCATTTCTTAATCGGTGCCAGCAGCGAATATCTTCCATTGACTATCAAGCTAGAGCCCGTACCTGGAAGACATTAGAGCTTCAAAAGGAGTAGTAGGGCCCTCTCAGAATTCTGTCCAACAAATGAGACCCGCATTTGGAAAACTGGAATAGAGATTGAGTTTATCTTTAGTACTTGTTGTACGTACTAAGGTTTCGAAGAAGAGGCAGTCTTCTGACTTCAGATGGATTCCAAATATGAATACGATTCTTGATATAGTATCCATAGGGTTTTAGCTTTGCAAGTTGAAAACTTTTTTTGACTTCTTACTGAAATGTTCAAGTTTAAAAGGGGACTTGTTGATTCTTACAACTCACAAGAGCTGTTTTATAAGCTGGGAGGCCCTGTGTTCAGAGCTGGCATCTTCTCAGACACTAACACAGGCCCTTTTCTCCCCCGTCCCTTTCTCCATGTGAGATCTCCTGGGAGACAGGGACTTGGAAGTGTGTGTGGCGGGTTCAGGTCATGTGATCTTTACCTGCCCCTCTGTTCACCATAGAGGTCACTCGAATAAACATCAGTTGACTTTTCCCAAAGAGGCTCTGCACACTGCTTGCTCCTATATGCAGCTTTTCCCTTTTGTAACCTAGATATAAGCATTTTCAGAATATGGAGTAGCAGCTCTCTGTCAGGAAACCTACACTCTACCCACACTGGAGGAAAGCATGCTCTTCCGTTCACCCAAAGCTCTCCGACAAGATGGCTGCCCTGTGGCTTTCACTACCAGCAGCCCAGTGGTGGCAGTGGCTTCCAAGAAGATGTGAGCAAGCTAAGTCAGAAGAAGTTAATGATTCTTTGTTTTCCCCTCCTTTTTTCTCTCAAAAAGCAACCTGAAGAAAAGTGGATCCTAACTGCATTCAGCAATGCCTTCTATTCCGAATCGCAACCTTACTCTGGGCAAACAACAGACAGATTTCAGGGTCTCTCAGAGTGGGATGTATTTCGCCCAGAGTTCACCTACTGATTTCAGCTGTTCTTGCTTTTATTTTGAAGCTTACACATTTATGTTAATGGTTGTTAGGAAAATAACTAGTTATCAAACTCACAGCGTCATTGATACTACTGTGTAGGATGAAGCTAAAGTGTGAAGATGTTTTAAAAATAATTGCTGGAAAGGATTATGTTAAACAGATAAGAATGTACGTGGTATGAGGATATGACAGAGATGATGAAAATAGGACCTGAGGATTAAAATGTGGGAACTTATGAAGTTATTTCTCATCCTATATTAAGCACTAAGATTTTAGCAGCATTTATACAATATATTGTAACAGCCGATTTGATGATTCCAGCTAATCGCATTCAGTCCCTGCTCTCCACCCTGTTTCTGCTTGGGTACAAATGCTGACCCTTCAGTTGCCGGACATCACAAAGTATCAGCTCTGTTTGGAAAAGTGCTTACCATGACAACCTATGTGCGGATGTCTCCTCCCAATTTTCCTCTCCTCGCAAGCATTCGGATTCAGCGTTTATCTGTTACTGCACTCCCTTGTGATTATGCCTCATCCGGGATTTCTCTTATCAGTACGTCAGCTGGGCTTTGCTCCAGGCGTTTCTTTCTGTTCACTATTCCTGAGCTGCATCTCTCTTGAACCTTCTATTTAGTAATTTATTTTCCCATCTGGCACTAAATGTACATTTATTTTCCCCAGTCATGCCATTCCCATCCACTGCTCTTCCTAGTTCTGTCAACTGCAACCCTTGGTGAAAACAATTACAACAGAAATAGTTAGATGTAATTACTGACTATTTTTGTTCAGTAAAGTGCAGCCTGCCCCACGTTATTCCAGGTGTATTCTAACTAAATAATTGACATTGCTCAACGTGAAAGCATCCTTCCTTCTGAGGAAGCCGAAGAGAGCTCACATCAGTTTGCTCTTTGCCTTTCTTTTCTCAGAACTGAGATCACTTCTGGTTTTCCTTCCATGGGGCAGCACAAGTGATCAGGGCTGTTTGTGATGCCTCTGAATAGAACCCTGTGACTTTCTTAATGAGAGGCAGAGACAATGGCTCCAATTTGGACTTGTTCGAAAGCCATTGCAAGGGAGTTTTTTTTTTTTTTTGCAGATACTGTCTTCTCCCATTTTTAATCAGTTTTGATCTCAGATGTGAGCCTCCCCCCGACCTCCTCCCAACATGTGAGAGCTGTATCCTAATTGGCCTTGCAGTGCATGGCTGAGATCTTCAGTGCAGGCCTGGGCATCTCATTGTATATAATGGGACCTTCTTGCCTTAGGTACTCAGCTGTCAAGTGATGGTTGCTAAAGAGGGAAGATGAGTGAGGCCCATGTACCAGCTCCCCATGATGAACGCAGCCATTATTTGCCGCAAGTATTACTGCACTAATAAGATTTTTAAAACTTGTAATTAAAGAAAGATAATTTTTATCCAGAGAATGTGTAGATCTAAGGGCACAACACTCCTGTCTATATGGAAGCAAGACTAGTTGAAACATAAATGGGCTTTCAGTTGTACTGTGTGGGAGAGATAGGAGAGAGAGAAAGAGAGAGAGAGACAGAGACAGAGACAGAGACAGAGAATGAAATTTAGACAGCACATAAAGAAACATGGAGCAAGAGCTGGAACAAGTCCTTGTAAGGCTGCAGGGGCCCAGGGGGGAAAGGTTTGAGTTACATGCAGAGAAGTTACCTAGAAACACCTTGGGAACAGAAAGTGTCAGTTTAAATTGCTTCCTCTAAAAAGACCAAAAGGATCCTGGGATGAGATTCTGATGAAGTCCAAGCACAGTTGCCCAAGCAGGAGTTGGAGGCCGTAGAAGGAAGAGTTTCTTCGTTTGGGACCAAGGGCAGTACCCATTGGCCAAGGCTGAAGTAAGTACCCACTAACCTGGCTGGCAGTGAGTTTTGAGTACCAGCTGTTAAAATTGGGTTTAATGAATTAAGACGCATCGAACTGGTTTAAATAGCCAGACTATTTCTGTCACTCTGGGTAATTTCTGTCCTGAAATGTCCTCACTGCAGAACAAAGTCATATTGAAACCTAAGTGACTGACTGTCCAGCTGAGATAAGAAGACTCAGAAAGGAGCGAAAGTAGAGAAAATAAAAATGACAAAAGGAAAAAGCATTCACGCTGCAGACGGTGGAGAAACGCATGCATCACGGGGTTCTAGGACAATCCTAAGTGTTACTCTGACAAGCTTTCATCCTGAAGGTATAAAGGGAATTATTTTTGGGTGTGGGATATTTCTAGATATAAATCATGCCATGTCTTGATGTCTTGACCTATGAACTAAGGAGGCTCAAAAATACGTTCTTAAACAATTGTGCCACATGAAACACAATGTATATCTGAAGCAGAAGTGAAATATTTTTATGTGCACTTTCCTCAAAATCAGATTTCCCTGATGTTTGGAGTTAAAGAAATACATGGGTAAATTCTATATTCTCTAATTTTCTGCAACAATTACTTCATTCTTCCTTGCAGGCAAAGGTCATGTTATAATTTAGGGTTGGTAATGAATGATGTGTTTTTGACAATGTGTGACTCAAGTTTTGGGGAGTTTTTCCCTCAGCACTGGAGATGGAATCCAGGGCCTTCATACTCAGCTACATCCCAAGTCCTTTTTACTCATTTATTTTTTAAATTTTGAGACAGGGTCTCACTAAGTCACTAACTTGCCCTAGGCTGGGCTTCCATTTGCAATCCGCCTTTCTGCCTCAGCGTCTTAGAGTGCTGGGTTTCTAGGTCTGGGCCACCATGCCCAGCTTTCCAAATTATTGTTAACATGTTTCGTTTGGAATTTGATAAAACACCAAATGTTTTTCTTTTTCTTTTCCTGAAGAGACCAGTTGTAGTGTAAAATAGATTTGTTGTTGTTGGGTTGGGCGTTTTGTTTTCCTGTTTTTAAGACGGAGCTGCTAATTGGCCACAGTAATGAGTAGAAATTTTGATTTTGACCCAGGCAGTGGAGAATTTGATTTTGGAATGTGGAGAAGATTTGGAAGTTTATTAAAATAGACACAACAATAAATACAACTTGAGTTGTAGAATGGGATTTTTTTTTTTTTTAAAGACAGAGGCTTGCTATGTAACCAAGGCTAGCCCTGCATCACAATCCTCCTGCCTCAGCCTCCCTTCCCAAGTGGTGGGATTACTGGTGTGTGACACTGTGCTATTTTAGACATGGACTACTTGGGTCGAGTGTCAGTAAGAGACCACTGTTAGCCAGGTCGGGATGGCCTCGGCATGCTCCTTGGGGCTGTCTAGTTTGTATCCTGCCCCATGCATGGTGACAGGGTACAGACTCCAGGAGAAAGGGTGATCTGTCTTTTAGGTAATGAGGTGAGAGTGTTGAACTGTTGTTCTGGAAATGTAGGCACTATCTGACGTTTGCGTGCCTTGCGGGATCTGGGGTACAAGGATGATAGATAAGGCTTTTTTTTTTTTTTGAGAAGGGAACAACCACATTAAAGGAAAAAAAAAAACAAAAAAAGAAAAAAGAAAGAAACCGGCCACACTTTGTCTTACTTCTCTACCATTTCTCAGTATGGATTTCACACAGCTGGCCCCCATCGCCGTGTTAGTAACAGGCACATCTCATGGTGTGATGTTGTTGGACACTACAGCTGCCACCTCAAACCCTTCATCTCCACGGGAAACTGAGAATTCCTGTCCCCTCCTGCCTTCTTCATTTTCCATCCCAAACACAAACACTCGTGCCTACAACTTTCAAGATGAGTGAGCGCCTCTGTGTTTGCCCCGCCAGCGGACAGCTGATTTTCTTCTGAGCTGTCTGCTGTGGCATGCAGCGACCCCTCCAGGCCCACCGGCTCTCTCTGCAGGTGTCCCGAGCGGGTGTTCCCAGGGAAGGGCCCACAGGTCCCCGTTCCCTTCTGGAAACTTTCCCCAGCCCACGTTCATCTGCTAGTGATCCATTCAACACGAGTCACTTTTTTCTTACCTGCTTGTGTGGTCTCCGCCTCCTGCCCTCTGCCCCATGAGCCTCCTCATCCCAGATGCAGCCCTTCCCTGGATTCCCGCGGATCTTGCGGCCCTGTGAGATCAGTCCCTGGGTGGAGTTAAGGAAAGTTTGGTTCATGTCCGTTATCCCACTTTTTCTTTGTTAGGATGGAAACAATATTCTCACTAGCTGTCTATATTCTAAAAGGAAATTAATTGTATTCATTTTAAAATAGAATCAACTTGGCTTGATGGCAGGATAAGCAAGCAGACATTTCTAAGGAGCAGCTGTGAATGTGTCATACAAGGTGAACAGCCAGGGCCATCTATAGATGCTTTCCTCAAAGCTGACAGGACAGATATTTTAAGAATAAAGTGGTGACGAAAGAGCTGATTGGTTGGAGACTCAGAATTAAATCCTTAACTTGTAAGATGGATATTTGTGTATATTGGGTGTGTGTTTGATGGGAAGTGGATGGTTGGACAAAATAATAATTACACTTTCCTCTTAGTCTGCTTCCATCCAATTTTATATCTGATTTCCTACTATCTGGGCCTGAGAATTATCTGAAAGTTTTTCCTTCCTTCTTCAGCAAGCTAATACTGATGCATTCTAGATTTATCAGCAAAGAAAGAAATCACTACTTCTGTTATTCTTTCCTTCACGTTCCTTTAATTATTTGAAGTGGTGCTGCTCCAAATAGCTAAAGACTAATTTTAAAAAACCAATTGGTGATTCACTCATTTCCTCCACCAGAGCCACGCAGCAGCCTCAGGGCCCAGGATGGCAGCAGCGTGAAGTGACTTCTGGAATCTCAGGCTGCTGAGAACAGTTAGCTCCACGCTCATTGCCTCCAGATAGGCAGGGAGCACCCAATGACAGCACAGGCCCAATCACAGATTTGAGTCAGGCTTTCTGTTTGGGAGTTAGATATTTTGAGCAAAATTAGGTATGGCTTAGGCAGAGTGGATCAGGATAAAACGATCCCTGTCTTTTGACACAGCACTTACACACACACACACACACACACACACACACACACACAAACTACACAGTGTGGCCGGCATCCACCCTCACGAGAAAGGTGAATCACTGAACATCTGCAGCAACCTACTAGTTTTCTGGCAGTGGCAACATAGTCTGATAGCTAAGATAATAGAGATTCTGAATGCTGAGTTTAAATCACAGCAGCACTGCCCACTAGTTGTGCAACCTTGAAAAGTTATTGGATGTCCCCAAAGCTGTTTCCTCCGATGTTATACAAGGTTTGATAATCATATAGAGCAGTGTTGGCAAACCTACAGCATGTGTGCTGCAGCAGGCATGCGTGCCAAGTCATCTCAGCAGCCCAGTGTCAAATAACAGTTGTTTTTTCTAAATGAAAGCCTCAGTATTCAGGTTTAATTGCAGTGTTGGTACTCTGTGATAAAGAGATTTTGTGTTGCAGTTTGGGTACTTGATCTCTAAAAGGTTCCCATTGCTGATACGAGCATTTGTTGAGTACATAGTATGCATCATGTTTGTATTTACTTTCGATTTACCAAATTGCAAGACGAGGCAGGAAAAAATGTTCAGACTTAAGTGCAAAAAGGGAAAATAGAAAAGAAAGTAAGAGAGAACCAGGTCAAAGTGAGTGGGTTAAACACATGTCCAGTGAGAGACCCAGAAGCAGAGGAGAAAGAATGGGAGGCATGTTAGGGACCAGGTGCTGCTCCAGGCACTGCACAGACTGACTGAACACTCAGAAAACACCTCTGAGCTGGGTGCTGTTCTTGCCACAACCATTTTAGAGATGAGGAGACCAAGACCCTGATGGTAAGGCCGATTGTCTGGAGTCACTCTGCTGGGAAATGGCAGAGCTGGGATGAAAACCCAAGCACAACAGTTTAGAGTCTGCATGTGAAGCCAGTCCGATTTTGAGGGCTTTACAGTCACTAACTCATTCAGTGCTTGCCAAAAACAATCGTGCCAGACAGTGTGACCTTTAGACTCATGCTGTAGGTGAGAGAAGTTGTGTAATTTGCCCAGGACCCTACAGCTGACCGATGACAGCCCTGGGGCACAGTTCTGGCAAGTCTAGCTCTGAAGCTCCTGTCACCATCCTCAGCACTGTGGCCAGGCTGGTGAACACCCTGGTGATGTTATCACTGCTCTTCCTGACCACCCTCCGCCTGCTGTGGCTCAGGTAGCACCTGCAGCGAGGTGAGCAGCAGAAAGTAGCTGAAATGATCCCTTGCTCTCAGAGGTTCCTTAAGTGGCTCCCTGCATCCCTGTTTCTAGCTGCAATATTGCAGGGAACTGGACCCCAGGAGCATCACAGGAAAGAGAGGGGACCACAAATCCTTTGCAGGGGTTGATGGGATCATCCCACTCCCCAGTTGATGGGAAGACCCTGATACTAGCAGGAGATATTTTTAACCCTCAGTCTGTGCCAGCTACGTTTCTGGGTCTGCATGTTAGTTAATGTATTCTTCAGAAGAACGTCATGCAATGAATTCTACTGCTCTGCCCGTTTTATAGATATGGAAATTGAGGACTGGAGCTCAAGACCAGAGACAATGAGCAAGTGGCAGTGCTGGGATTTGAACACAGTTTTGCTCCAAACACCAAGACCTTACATTCCTCGTGCATTGGCACTAGCTTTAATATTCTTCCCACATTACTGATTGGTTATGCGTTGTGTGAGGGAAGCAGAAGATTCAGTTTGTAATTTTGAAGTATAGGTGTGTTTGTTTGTTTTGGAGCCCTCTCTGATTAAGGATATTTCCTATCTCTGGATTCATTTGCTTTTTGATTGTTTAGCTGGCAATGACTTGAACCTATCATTAAAAGGGAGATTTTTTATAACACAAAGTTCTGGATCCATTTTGCAGAGGTGGCTAGAGGTAAGTAGAAGTCACTTCCGGCTGCCACAGCCAAGCCCTGTGGGGACAGTTGTGGCAGGAGGTGGCGAGTGGGGTCCCCTTTACCTTCATGACCTTCACCAGGGCAGGCATCGTTGGCAGATGCTGCCAACCAGAGACAGGTTTGTTCATCTTACTTTTGTATTTTAAGGGATGAGTTTTTCCTCAACTGTATCTGTATATTGCTATATAGATACAGATACATTAGATAGGTAGATAGCAACAGGATTTGTGAACAAAGACGAGTAGAGAATGTGTAGGTTTGCCGTGTTCTTCTTTTGGAGGTGCCGGTACTCAGCTAATTGTTCTATTGGAGGGGCACAGAAAGGTTCCTGTACCTTGCTGAACAGCAGCAGACAACAGTCATGGTCTGTGGGCCCCGACTGCTCTCGGGAAAAGGGCAAGAGGCCTCCAAAGAGTCCTCAGGGAGCTTCTGGCTCCTGCAGGAGATTTCCCTCAGGGTTTTACATAACCCCGTGCTTTGTTTATTTACTGCTATATGTACTAGGCTGCATCATCTATGAGGGTATGTGATATATTTTCTAAACTTGTGGCCAGCTTGAAATAATTTTATAGGTTTATTTTATAATCTAGAAGTATAAACTTTTAATATTTCATGCTTTTTCGAGATGTTAGGGAAGGAATTTTAAAAATAGGAAGAGAAGATAATGTTAAAGCTTTTTTTAGGACAATTATTGTTATTACTAATGTGAATTTATTGATTCCCACCCTGATGCTAATAATTCTTTGAAGGCAAAGCTTTTATTCTTTAGCTCACATTGAGCCTAAATAGTAATTTGGATGTACTAGATACTTTATCAATATTTTGTTCAACTAGTTCTTCCCCCTCCCCTTCCTTTCTTCTTTGTCTTGGTACCAGGGACTGAACCCAGGGACTGTGCACTGCCCAACCTTTTAAACTTTATTATTATTTTTATTATTTTATTTTGAGACAGGTTCTTGTTGTTAATTTGTCCTGGCTGGCCAGAAATTTGTGATCTTCCTGCCTCAGCTTCCCAGTATGCTGGGATCATATGAGTGAGCCACCACACCTGCTAATATTTGTTGAACTTCTGAGTGATTAAATAAATGGATGTAGTATAATTATCATGTAAATTCCTGGCAAATTCTAAAACATAAATACCTAAATAACACCATTAAAATAGTTTCAGTAGAAAATGGAAATATTTTAAATTGAATTTGGGGTATGCAGAAGTAGAACTGAGAATATCCTTAGGTAATGTCAGCAACATGAGTTGGAATATTTTGTGTGATGAATTATCGGTGAAAGCATGTCATTTGCATTTTTATTTTGAATATATTAACAAAACCTTAGGAAAAACCAAGAGGAAACGAGAGTGAGAGAAAGAAGTGAATAGAAAGAACTGGGAATTCTGTCCACTGCTTTGTGATGACATGGTCAGCCTGGTGTTCATCCACGACACAGGCGTGACTCTCCTCTGTGATACAGGGAGACATCTCATCCGAGACACACACAGGCTCGAATCTCCTCTGAGTCCATTCTGTTCCCATTCACTTTCTGCATCTTCATCTGGTATTTGAAGAGAGTTTTTTGTGTGTGTGCAAGGTGGTTCCTCTCCAAACCAACTACTTTTTGTTCTGTTTTCTACCAAGGAAACCACAGTGAAGCCGCACTGGCAGTGCTGTTCTTCTGGGGAGGAGAGATAGTCTCTCTGCTTCAGACAGGATTGGCCTCAGCAGGCCCAGAGGACCCTGCACAGTGGCCTGGTCAGGAGCGTCCACTTCTCTGCCATGAGGAAGGACAGCAGCGAGGCACCCAGGGCTGCGGGCTCTTGTCTGTGAAGATCTTACAATCTGTTCTCCTGAAGCCTATGGCTTGGCTGAGTGTGGCCCAAGGCTGGCCCTGTTCGGTGCAGCAGGGTGAAGGAGGTTTTAGGACAAGGTACCAGGTGAGCTCCAGCATTTTCTAGGTTGGCAAGACCAAGCCACACCTGCCACATGAGCTGCCAGTAAGGCCGGGAAATGGGATTATTGTGATTGGCTCTGTGCCTGGCTGGAAAATTGCTAGCGTTTACACAAAGAAAATGGATATTGGCATTGAGGACAACTAGCAATTTCTTCCATAGTCTTCAAAGCATCAGCTTCATAGTCACTTCAATTAAAAATTTAATTAATTAAAATTTTTGTTTTCTATAATGATAAAACTTACCTCTCACATATTATGTAACTCAACTAAATAAAATAAATTGCTTATTTGGTAAACACATTTTCACCATTACATTAATTTTCTTCTAATATACAAGAATGAGACCTCCTACTATGCCTTTATCTTTTTTCCAAGTAATATTTAAGTGAAAATACAAAATATTTAATTAATAATTAATTGATTACTTTTTGAGTCAGGGTCTTGCTACGCAGTCCAGGCTGGCCTTGAACTCAGTATGTTCTTGCCTCAGCCTCCTGAGTGCTGGGATTGCAGGTGTGCACCATCATGCCAGGCTAAATTTATTTTTTTAAAATATAGTAAAATACTTTCTTCTTTCCAAGAATATAATCCAGAATCACCAAATTTTAACTTTAATTCTTACTTACTGAACACCGAATTGTTGGAGAAAGAGAATACGTTGGGAGTAGAATTTTTAAAAAATCAGATGAGATTAATTATCACAAAACATGCAATACTAAAAGGTTGTGGATAAGTGAGTGGGTAGGGAGGGTAAATAAATGTAGGCTGGGAGATTTTCCAGGCAGTGAAATGACTCTGATCCCGTGAGGGTGGATATGCCATATCCAATCGCCTGATCCCCTAGAGCGGGGTTCGTGAAGCTACGGCACGCGTGCCATGGCAGCCACGCCGAGTCTTCTGTGTTGGCTCAAGAGCCAAGTTGCCTCAGCTAGAGTTTGACAAATTATCAGCATGCATGCAACAGCAAAGATCACATTAATTGTGCAAAGGCATGCCAAATGGAAACTTTTTTACCCTTCGATAAAAAGCTGTATCATCAAAAACTCTGTTACTGTGTTTTTCTAAAGACAAAAGATGTTTATGTATGAGCTGTTTTTTCTAAACTAAAACCTCAGTAGTCAGGTTTAATTGCTGTGTTGGCACTTTGTGATACGTAAGTGGCTTTTGGGTTGCAGTTTGGGCACTTGTCTCTAAAAGGTTCGCCATCACTGCCCTAGAGTATACAAGATCGAGAGGGTACCCTAATGTGAAGTGTGGGCTTTGGGTAGCAAATAGACCGTGCTGGTCTGGCATGTAGATGGTGTTGGCATGGCGGGTACAGAGAATTCTCTGTGCTTTCTGCTCATTACTGCTATGATCCTGAAAGCACTCTAAAAAATGAAGTGTATGTGCTAAAGTTGAGCATAGCATCAAGTCAGTTTTTGTGAATAAAATAATATTTTTTCATTCATTTAACAAATGTTAACTCATACCGTACCTTGTTCTAATTATGACAGAAAATGCGAACATAACAAATTGGCCACAGTAGCTTAAGTATTGCCTGGTTTCTCTTACATGAGAAACTCAAAGTCTAAATAAATTAAAGCAAAATAAAAGAGAGATAGCAGGAAACAAGGAGATAGCGCTTTTGCAGAAGAGAAAGGGACTGAGAGATGGAGAGGGGAGAGGAAGGGGATAAAAAAAATGAAGAAGTGTGATGTACACAAACCAATTCCCCATGGGGAATGTGATCATTAGGTACAGCAAACATGGACTAATAAAAATAAAAGTTAAAGAAAAAAATACCTGGGAACTAATCTGCTAAAAGATGAAACTTCCTATGGTCAAATGGATTAAAGACTCAGAGAACTGAAGAGACAGTGTTTCTTAAAGATGGGAGAGACCAGGCACATCTTTTTTTTTTAAGTTAAATCAAAATTTTATTTTAAAATAAACATTTATTTCTAATAAAGTAATTTTTAAAAGCCAAATAATGCTGTACAAATAGGAGAGAAGCTAGGCTATTGCACATGATGGCTCAAGGGACAGAAATTTCTTTTTTCTGGTCCCGCAGGCCTGAGGCGAGAAGATGGCCTGGAGGTCACAGAGTCCCGCATCCCCTCCTCTGGCCACTTCCTTTTCCACATGGTTGAAGCTTGCTCATTCCCAAGAAACCCATGCTCCAGCTTGAAGGAAGAGGAGGTAAACACCAGGCAGCTTCCTTTCAAGGACATGAGTTGGAAGTTATGATACCACCTTTTCATCCCTTGGAAGGGAGGCCCAGGAACATGGTCCTTCTTAAGAACCACAGGCCCAGGAAAAAGTCTCGAGGTTCTGTTATCCAAAGAGAAAATGGAAGAATGGATTTTGGGCCAACAAATAGCTTGTCTGAGGAACTTGAAGGCTTTCCTCAAATGTCTGAAGGCTTTCGGTGACCCAGTCAAGACGGAGGCACTAAGACACTAGTTTGAAGACTTGGATCTTGGCAGTGTTTGGAGGGAAGCAGGCCTCACTGTGGGTTCAGTTAACAGCCAGTTTTGGCCTTATGTGTGTGAAATTCCTGAATGTCAAGATTTATTTTCTGGGACTGTTAAAATTTTCCAGAAAACAGTCCTTCACTTCTGTTCACAGACAGGAGTATTTGTTTCCTAGAGCTGCCTTAATGAAGTGCCCCAAACTGGGTGGCCTACAACACTAGAAGTTTGTCTTCTCAGAGTTCTGGAGAAGTCCAAAGTTGAGGTGTCAGTGTGGCCACATGAGGCTCCAGGGTTCCTTGCTTCTTCCTAGCCTGGCGGCTGCCAGCATACTTGATGTCATCAGGTGGTAGCTGTGCTCTCTCCATCTCTGCTTCCATTTGGGTGAGCTCTTTTCTGTCTCTGTAGGTCTCCTCCTCTTACAAAGATATTATTTGTCAGATTTAGGGTTCATGGTAATCCAATATGATGTCATTTCAAATTAATCAATGTACTTGAATTGGCAAATAACTGTAGATATTCGTCTTGCACAGCATAATGTTTTAAAATATGTACACAGCGTGGAATGGCCAAATTGAGGTAATTAATATGTGCACCTCACATACCAATTTTTTGTGATAAGAACATTTAAAATCTACTGTCAGTGATTTTAAAGTATATAATACAGAGTGATAAACTATCACCACCAGCTTCCTTGACAACAGGTTCCTTGAAATTACTCCTAATTACTCCTACTCCTAACTTTGTATCTTTTCCCAACACAGCCCTAGAAAATGGTAATCACCATCCTGCCTTTCATTCATAACTGAAAGCATGCAGAATTTATCTTTCTGTAGCTGACTTGTTTCATATCACATAATGTATTAGTTACCCTTCTAGAGCCGATTTTTTTTTTTTTTTTTTGTAGTGCCGGGGATCGAACTCAGGCTCTTGTGCTTGCAAGGCAAGCACTCTAATCACTGAGCTAAATCCCCAGCCCCTAGAGCCGATGGTTTTTGAGAGAGCAGATTTAATACAGGACATTTATAAGTTACAATATTCACCCATAAGCCAAATGCAGGAAGAGTGCCGAATGTCTGTCTAGGCACTGGAGACCAAAAAGATCCAATCAAGGCCTGGGAGCCCACAGCAATGTTGCACGTACTTTTGTGTCTGCAGATGATGGCTGTAGAAATCTTTACTGGAACCGGGATATGATGCTCGCAGCAGAGATGACAACGAGAGCTCCCCTGAAGCAACAGCAGCCATCCTTGACGACAGCAAGGCCCCGAGCTCCTTCCTTGACGAGAACAGCCGAGTTCCTTTCAGGAGAACCAGCCGCAGCAGAGCTTCTCCTGGGAAACAGCCTGCAACTATCTTCTGCTCCCGTTCTCCCTTATGTGGCATCAGCAGCAATCCTCAGGTAGATCCTTAGGCCCAGAACCCACCAGCTCAGGCCAGCTGGGCGTTCTGGCTCCAGTTGACCACAATAAGTTCACCACATATAATGTCTTCTGGGTTCATTTGTGTTGTCACAGATGACAAGGATGTCCACATTTTTTAAAGGCTGAGTACCATTCCATTGTGTATATTCATATATGCAACATTTCCTTATCTGTTCATTCATGGACAGACACATTATTTATATACTTTGGATACTGTGAATAATAGTACAATGAGCCAGGCATGAAGGTAGACACATGTAATCCCAGCACTCAGGAGGCTGAGGTAGGAGGACTGCCATGAGTCTGAGACCAGCCTGGGCTACATAGTGAATTTAAGACCAGCCTGAACTACATGACAAAAACCAAAAACCAAAAACCAAAAAACTGCAACGAACATAGGAGTATAGGTATTTCTTCAACACATTGATTTAATTTCCTTTGGATACATAATCAGTAATGAGATTGGTAAATCATATAATAGTTCTATTTTTGGTGGGGTGGTGCTGGAGATCGAACTCGGGCCCTTGTGTTTCAAGGCAAGCACTTTAACCACTGAGATAAATCCCCAGCCCAATAGTTCTAGTTTTTGAGGAACCACTTTTTTTGAGTGGTTTTTTGAGGAACCAGTTTTTTTTTTTTTTTTACTATGAGCTGTGTTCATTTACATTTTCTCCAACAATCTGCAAGGAAGAGTTCAGGTTTCTCCATATTGTTGAAGCAACTTGTCTTTCATCATTTTGATAAAAGCCATTTCAGAAGTTGTGAAGTGATAGTTCATTGTGGTTTTAATTTGCATTTTCCTTATAATTAGTGATGTCATTTATATGTCTTCTTTGGAGAAATGTCTGCTCAAGTCCTTTGCCCATCTTTATTTGTTTTCTTGCTATTGAGTTATTGGGGCTTTTAAAAATATATTTTAGACATTAATCCTTTATCAGATGTATCATTTGCAAATATTTTCTCCCATTTTTCAAAGTTGATTGTTTCCTCTGATTAGGTGCTAGAGCTTTGTAGTCTAATGCCATCTGTTAGTTCATTTTCACTCTCGTTGCTAGTGTTTTTAGGGTCAGATCTGTTATTGCCTAGATCAGGGTTGGCAATCTTTCCCTTTGTGTTTTCTTGCTAGGCAAGTGCTCTACCACTAAGCTGAATCCCCAGCCCTCTTTTAGTATTTTAGAGTTTCTGATCTTATGTTGGAGTCTTCAGTTCATTTTGTATATAGTGTGAGGGTCCAATTTCATTCTTCTGCATGTACATAGCCAGTTGTCAGAACACCATTTATTGAAGAGACTGTCCTTTTGTAATTGTGTGTTCTTAGGGCCTTTGTTAAAATCCAATCAATTGCATATGCATAGATTTCCTTCTGGGCTCTCTGTCATGTGCTACTGGCCAGTGATTTTGTTTTCATGTGAGTCCCATGCTGTTTTTATTGCAATTGCTTTGTAATATGTTTTACAATTAGGGAGTATGATGCCTCTGGCTTCATTCTTTTGCTCAGGGGTGCAAGGTTCTAGGCAGACAGGAGGAATAAGTTCTGAGATCCACTGCATAGCAAGGTGACTGTAGTCAACAATAATGTGTGTTTCAAAGTAACTATGAGTAAATCTCAAATTGTCTTATCATAAAAAAAATAAATAAGCAACGTGACAAATGTGCTAATTAGCTTAATTTGATCACCCTGTATCATACATATTTATCAAAATGTCACATTGCACTCTGTAAATGTGTATGACTATGATTTTCCAATGAAAAACAATATTAATAATGAAAAAGAACATAGGAAATTACCATGACACCAAATATCTGACCATTTGTAAAGTGAATCGAATTGGAAAAGAAAATTGGTGGGAACCCCAAATTCCCCTAGATCTCAATGCTGTTTCTCTTGTATTTAATTTCTCTAAACTTGCTTCTAATGCAGTTTTTGTATTTTCTTTCTCTGTCTTCCAATACTATTTCAACTCTGTTAAATATGTTACTGCCTTTATTACGAAACACTCGACACCCTCCAGGCCTCCTCTTTGTGCCAACCCAGCACAGGGTGATGTGGCGTAGACGTTAACCGTGGGAATTATGGAGGATCTGGTGATGACATTGGTAATGATGGTAACAGCCAGCCAAAGAGAGCCCAATATCTCTAGCCTCGTTTTCCTGAAAATTTCCTCACCGTTTCTGTCGCCTCCTCCTGAGGAGACCACGTGAAACAGCACGCCTAAGAATGGTTCTGTAAACTGCGAAGACTATTCTATGCCAAGCCACGACGCTGGGCCCTTCTCTCACGAAAGCTGAAACAATACCACACCCTCTGAGATTCAGTCAGTGAAAATTCTGCATGCAAAATCTCAAGGAGGAGAAGCCAGCTAAACTACCCTGATTCCTCCTACTCTTTTTTTTTTTTAATCTTCTCTCTGAAAGATTTGTGCTGTCCAACTTTGAATTATGCTGAGTACTAAACTCTGGTCCAAACCAAGGAATATTTTCTTCTTTGGTTCTCCTTAGGACAGGAGAAATATGTAATATTTTGAAAATTTTGGTAAATATTAACATATTACAAGTAATGAAAGAAAATGGCAAAACCTCCTGTTTTAATTACTTTTCTCATTGCTGAGATGAAGTACCCAACACCCAAAGTTAAAGGAGGAGAGGTTTATTTGGCTCACAGTTTGTAGAGATTTCAGTCCATAGTTGGCTGGCTCCAAGGCAGGGCAGCATGGCAGAGGGCATCACAGAGGAGAAACAGTTCATGGTGGGCAGAAGACAGCAAAAGCAAGCAAGCAAGGAAGAGACTTTAGCAGCTTTTTCTTCCCCTTTTATATTCTATTTAGGCTGCTGGGATTATGCCAGTGCCAAATCAATCAGTAGACCAATTTATTAACCACACATCCTTAATCCCAGCATCACACACTCTAGAAGTAGCCACCTCTGAAAAAGCCCCACCTATGACCACATGAGGCTTTGGGGGACATCTAGACACAAACCATACCTCTCCCACAAGTATTAAAGACAGGAGTTTTTGATGATGCGTTAAGTATAATGATATAGCAACCCTAATTTTGCAAGCAGAGTTTTTTCCTTTTTATTTCCCTGCCTTCATGTGATAGGGCCTTACATTTACTATCTGCAAGAAACTGCTTTCTTGGTATCCTGACTCATTCTTGGAGCAAAACCTAGGAGCTTGGTTTAAATTCCTTGGATTATGTAGAATCTTTTCACTCAATTCAGGTTTCTAGCCAGAGTGGATTACTGGAATTATGATCATTGACGAGTTATCCAAAACTTGCTTGCTGAAGTTAAGAGATGTACCAACTACTTGAGCATTCTGTGAGGAAGTGACCCATCAGCATCAGCATCATCATCACATGCCAGTCCTGTTATCAGCACCACACATGCACAGTAACAACAGAGTAATCCTCTTACAGAAACACAGAATGAAGGAAACGTATCGGCAATCCTGGGGTAGAAAATTATGACTTCTTACGGTTGGAGTTAGGAAAATGTTTAATCATTTTTTGTTTTTCTAAGAAAAAAGTTAAATTATCATATTCATTTAGAAATGAGCCAGAATTTAAAAATGTGAAATAATGTTTCATCAATTCACTCACATATCTTTTAAAAATTCCAACACGTATGTTAATAAAAGCAAAAAGCAAAAGGAAAAAAAAACCTCTCAGCAGTAGAAGTAAAGAAAAATCTTATTTCTATACTGATATGTCTTTACTTCAAGGGTTGAGATTTTAGAGTTCAAATATTGCCTAGCAATTGTTGGTTTATTAATAAGGATTATTGATTGTAAATTACATTCAATAAGTGTTCTGTAGGGTGGAATGGACTAGGGTAGAGAAATAGGTGAGTCTAAAAGAGAGTAAGGTGTTCCAGATGTAGTCACGGAGATCAGCATACAATGGGAAAGACAGAACAACTATTAGAACTGTGACCTGAAAGTGCACTTTTAAGATTTGAAAAAAAGAAACTACAGTAATTATTTGCATACTTCTTGTTTGTTAAATCTACTTTCAGAAATGAGTTTTTTCTCTTTACTATGCTAATTCTCATGTATTTGCTATATTGGTCTGGTTAATTTAGTTTCACAAAGAGCCTTTTTTTCATTCAGCATTGTTAAGAGTACGATTTAAAAAGTGGTAGGCAAGTGCTAGTGATTTCGATATATAAATAAATGAAAGGCTGTCCCTTAGTTAAATAGCTAGTTTTACTTTCTTTTGCAGTGCAATGATTCAAGAATATATCATATTTTAGATCAATCATATTAAAATTAAAAATGTAAATTAAATACTAAAATATCAGCCAGCTGCATAACTACAAAAAGCAGTTGCACTGTAAGCATTTTATTATTAGAGACTTACCAGACACCCAAATTTTAAGTCATAACATTTTAATAAAATATATAATATGTCGTTTCTATTAACAAAATATTAATGAATGGAAATAGCAAAGTTTTTTCATACAAAGTGTTGGGGCCGTCATCACTTTCATTTGCAAAGGATGGAAACTCAATAATAGGTCTTGTTTACAAGAGCATATTGGGTTATGACTGGGAAGCAGTAAAGAGGTCAAACGAGCAGTTATGAAAGAAATGAACAGAGTATGATTTCCCAGGTGCTCCTTGAGGGAAAACACTTTGATCCAAAGGGAATAAGAAATTTAAATTGAGTTGTCCAGGCTAAGAGAGCCACATGTAGGGGCTAAATACAGTCATCAAACATAGCTATTTAACAATTCCACTGGCTTTGGACTCTTTTTTTTTCTTTTTTTCTGGACTCATTTTGAAAGCAGAAATGGGATTGGATCGGCTCCTGTTCCAGAGAGTCGAGTTGCTTCAGCAAACAGGGATCCATTTCTTAACTTGCTACCTCTCTCGAGGGCAGTTCTAAGAGACGTGTTCTCTTTTCCACCCACCACATTTCTTTCAACCACCTAGTTCCACTTTCTAAATATACAGCACTGAATTGTCTGTACAGCTATTTTATCCTTCATTGCCTGCTGTTGGAATGGACCTTAGTGCTGAGTGGGAACTTCCAGTTAGGAACTTCCAGGATGAGGTACAGTACGGGCAAGTCAAGTAACTGACACTGTCAGAAAGATTATTTTGAGGTGGGCCTTAAAGATAATGGCATGGACATCATGGTTCCCATGGCCAACATTCATTACTGCCTTTTCACTTCTATCAGCATCTGGACTTTGACTTGGTAACATCCATCCTCTACCATTAGCTCAAATACTTGGGGGGAAACTGATCCCACTTCCAAGATTCTGGGAGAGCTGTGGGTACTTTAGTGACATCACTGGCACATTCCATTTCCCTGCTCAATTGTGCCCTGGGGCGAGAGTCAGGGGGTGCAAAGAGAAGGATATGATCCAGGCAGGATGACTTTTAGGACTCTTGTTGGGATGCCAGAAAGACTCTCTTACTTCTTCCAGCTCTGTGGTGCATGGATGTGAAGCCTGGAGCCATGAGAGTCACTTTGCCAAATGTAAGGCAATTAGAGGGCAAGAAAATGCCCCAAAGAGGACACTATCAAGATAGCTGTAAAGAAGCAGCACAGACTCCAGAACTTTGAAAGTAAGTTTCTGTTGCTGAAGTTAAACAAAGCAAAACAAACAAACCAACACCAGCAACAGAGGCAGAGCTCCAGTCAAGTCAATTTGAAGCCTGTCTCACTGTGGCACCAACACATTTCCTCACTGATTAGCTTGGTTGAAGTAGTTGAAAGCCTGCAGATTTAGATGGGCCCATTCAAATCAATAGAGAGAAGAGTCTGGTGTGTTCCTAATATAAGTGATATTGAAGAGATGAAAATAAGTTAGGAGCCCCTGGAAGATAAAGAATAAATCAATATTTTTGGGAAGTGAAGATATACATAACATAATAGGGCAAGTGTGGAAGAAGCAAATTGGAGGGCAATAGAGAAAAATATAGAATTTGAGCTATTAATGTTGGACCTTTTGTAGGTAAAGTCAGTTAATAGGTTTTGATTTGGGAATTTAAGACTAATAACAAACACTTATTGAGTACTCACTTTGTCCTGAGTGTCCTGCATCTGTCATCTGCTTTAATTGTTAAAATTTTAAACACAAAGTACCATAATTTTCCTTGTTTTACAGACAGTGGGCATGCTTAATTACATGCTAAGTTAGTGGCAAGGCTGGAATTAAAACGGTTCCATCATGACTTCATATCTGATACTCTCAAGCTTTTAGTTTGCCACCTTCTTGAAGTAGTGTTTTAAAAGAGATTAATCTGGTAGTAGTTTCCACAAAGACTTGGAGGGGAAGAACGAAAGAGACTGAGCAGGAAAAAATTGTGGCATGAAATTTTAGAACTGAAGTGAACATAGTGACAATCCTGTCCAGACCCATTCACTTGACGGACACATTTGGGGCCTAAGGAGTATGACAAATAAAATGATGTAACTACAGGGGAATCCTCACCCTGGTCCAGCGATTTTTCTCCTGTATTATGCTGTGATAGTACAATTACTCGAATGCCATGTGGTAATAAACCTGGTGTGGCCATGGCTAGCACTGCCACATTGGACAACCCAGCACGAGATCGACCTTAGAATACTACAAAACAGTGGGCAAAAAGAAGGAAAAGAAAAGCAATACTCTAACAAGTCTACTTCCATAGCTTTTCTTGCTGTTATTTCATAAGATTTTTTTTTATTTCATAAGATTTTATTCATGTAATTCATGCTAAGTGAGACTACTGGATTCTTGTGTGAACTCTTCTTACTCCCTCACCTATAACAGCTGACTGGTCACCAAGTCTTATGTCTTAAATATAGCTTGAAGACATCCCCTCTTTTCCATCTCCATTACTACTGTTCAGGTCCTATTTGGGTTTATTTTAATAGTTTCCTAATTTTTTCTTTATTACCACTCTTTTTTCTTTACATTTCACTTCCTATCATGGAGTGATCTGTCCTAAAAACAATTTCACCACATAACTTCCTCTGGAGAACACTCAAAATATGGTTCATAACCAGTCACATAGGCATTACCTGGGGCTGATCAGAAAACCAGAATATCTGGCTCCACTTCAAACTAACTGAGTTAGAATCTGCATGTTAATAAAATCTACAAAGGCAATTTTTGTGCAGTGATGAGTTTGAGAAGCACCGTTGTGGAAGGATGTCCAAACTCCTCAGCATGTCTTCTAGGATTAATATGCATTGCCCCTCTTAGTTTCCGGCCTCATCTCCAGGTAACTGCTCCTTCTCAGCCTCTTAAAACCTACACTCCAAGTATCACACAATACGCAATTCTGTGTATCCATCTTTGTTCCTCTGTCTGAACAACATTTTCTGATTATGGAGACTAAACTGAAATGTTTTCGTGATTCCTCATGAGAGTTAAGTATATTCTCTTAGTACTTAAACTGACTTTAATAGATCCTTCTCTTGCAGCACGTACCACAGTGGATTACAAGTCTTTATGTAGCCCCTGTACTAGACTGTGAACTTTCTGAGGGTAGGCATTATTTCTATACAGGTATGTTCTCAGTAGTTCCCAATACATCCTTGCCAAATGAATTATATATTTCAAGAGTAACTATTAGATAATGGTTGTGTTTCATAGAATCACTGCATCAGAGAGGTAGAAAGACTTTTACTGATCACCTTTTAGTAGATTTTTCATTTTATAAGAGGAAAACAGAAGACTCCAAAATTGAATGACTTTTCCAAAATTGATATGGTAACAATGTTCTTGATAAGAACATTTCAGAACATGCAGTTAATAATCATGATAAACTTGTTTTTCTCTCTCGTGTGGAGATGAACTAAATTTCCCTTGACTAGTAAGACAATGACTAATAAACTTGGCGTATTCTTGATTTCTTCTGCTAATCCTTTCTTCACCTTTCCTTCATGGGAAATGACAGGGGCTCTTTTCCATCTCCCTTTCAGTTTAGTGTTATATGACACCAATCAGAAAGATAGTGAAGTAATTAGGGATGCAGTGCCATCAGTACACAGCTGATAGTAAGCTTTGCATCCCCTTTCATCAGATCTAGGATGTGGTTTCTTGAATTTCACAGTGTCTGGCAGAGTACAAGACACAGATGAGAGCAGTTGGATCGGGCACTATCTAGATAAGGTGAAAGCGATAGTCTGGGCGAGAGCGAGAGCGGCAGCAGCAGCCAGTCACGTTGCAGACGATAAACCCGCCCTGCCCCGACCGGTTTTCTGTTGCTAATAACGATACCGCACACTGGGTGAGTGATAAAGAAAAGGTGGTTATTTTGGCCTGCGATTTCTGCCCAAAGCGGGGAGGGGCCCCATCTGGTGATGCCTTCTTGCTGGCAGAGTGCCACGGTGCTGCAGGGCCGCACAGGTTGAGGGACAAGGGGCAGTGAGACCCAGCCGAACCAGCGGATGCACTCTAAGCATCAGCCAGCCACTGCGTCCGCAGTCACGTGAGTAGCTGAGCCATCCCGGAGGGCAGAGCCCGCGCCGCTGCCTACAGGTCCTGCCTGGTCTCGTCTCTTAAGATCCCACAATGGGGACGAAATTTCAACATGAGTTTCGAAGGCGACAAACCATTCAAACCATACACTCTTTGGTCTCTGAAAGCCACACGTTTGTGGGAAATCTTGGGTTGCAGCCTTTTGTAAATTTCCTAGATTCTGCTCAGAATGTCTATAGTCATTTCCTACACATCTTAAAATAAACAGCTATTATCTTTCCTTCCAGTTGAGAAGCTTGTTATGGCCTTACCTTCTTGTTTGTGCTTATCTTCAGGCCTGTGTCGATGACTTCTACATCAGTTACAATGATTCTTACATATCCCTGGGTAGTTTGGTTTTTTCCCCCCATGGATCTTCTTTAGAAAATGGGCTTGGTATGCCTGGTGTTCCCACCACAGTTATTTCTGGATTATAGCTGGTGTCAAAACCTTGACCTAGGGGAGAATATAATCTAAAAGAATCATTTACAAGTAGTGTTCTTTTATAGTAGGAATTCATTAACTACATTTCAAATGTCTAGCATGTGGCATTGTAATTACAGGATGATTATGACATTGACCTTCATTTTATGAAGATACTGTTTGAATTTTAAAGACTTTCTATAGCCATTATATATTATACATCTGACCCTGATTCATGTTCTACAAAGTTCATGTGACCATATAATATGAGGTCCAAACTGAGATGATTTGGGAGTTAATAATCACAACTGATCTGTGGGTTGAAAAAAGGTCTGTCCATGGAAAACCAGGATAGTGTCAGGCAAAGTGACGTATGATCACCTTAACAGTAGTTTCTATTATACTTATTTTTTCACATTTTAAGTATGATAGTTACCAGGAAGTATGTTGTGTTAAATGCAACTATTTTGTGATGCTACTAGATTCCAAGAACGACAATAAAAATATGCTTAGATTTTGGTCAGGGACACAGAATATGTACCTATAACCACATTAAGCAAATGTGTATAGTGTAATGAATACTTAGCAGGGTGCTCAGAGAAATAGATTTGAACATTAGCCTTGAAATTTAATCAGTCCCTTTGGTCAAATCACTTAATCAGTGTGAAGCATCACAAATATCCAAAAAATTACAATTCTCTATTATCATAAAATAAATTGTAAACTTCTACTTCTCTTATAAAAGTTTTTTCCCCAATTTTTTTTTAAGTTCAGGGTCCCAATGAAATTCATGAATTACTTGCAGTTGAATCATACCTTTCAGGTCTTGCTTAAACTATAGATTCCTCCACTCTCCATTTCTTCATTTTTTTCCTTGCAATGTATTTGTACCTGCAGATTTTGTCTTGTAGAAAGTCCGTAGGCCTGTTCAAGACATTGCAGTCCACGGTGTAGTTTTGTGTGTTCCTGAGTTCTCTGAACTTCGTATAAATTGGGAGATGGGTCTCGAAGATGTTCAGAGTCAGCTTTTGCTTTGGCAAGACAACCTCGCCTGTAGTGTCTTATCTTCCATCAGGAAGCACATGATGCCTGGTTGACATATTTATGATGGCAGCATCTGTTGCTATTTAATCAGTATTTAATGCCTAGAGCCACTTGTTCATTAGGGGGTTTGAGTTTATTTCTGACCTCATAAAATTCACTTTTGTTAAACTAGTGTAAGTGGTCAGAGTTGTAATTAAGATAAACATTTAATTAAGAAAATATTAACATTTATGTCTATATGTACAGATGTGTTTATTGATTGAGAGAACAGAAACAATTTTATAATGCTGTAAAGCAAGATAACTGGAATATTATTTTCCTGGGTCTATTTACTATAATAGCTTCACAGTTTTTATGATGTGATAA
This sequence comes from Hystrix cristata, assembly GCA_004026905.1. Taxonomy (NCBI): domain Eukaryota; kingdom Metazoa; phylum Chordata; class Mammalia; order Rodentia; family Hystricidae; genus Hystrix; species Hystrix cristata. The sequence goes on along the minus strand of PVJO010008018.1, from coordinate 21,694 downwards.
TTAAGAAATAATCTCCAATCTTGCTAAGTACACAAAAATAAATTAATAAAACTTATTTATACTAATATTCACTAATTTTTTCATTACCTCTTGGCCTTGAATCTCAATCATTAAACTGCACTAATCTCTAGCTTCTTTTTCAGGGACAAACAGTGTATTCTTTCTCATGCTGTGCTCCTTGGTCATCACTAATAAAATACTATTATTTTAATTTAAAGTGACATTATGGTCCTATAATAGCCATGCACTTTGAGTTGCTTCTCCAATAATGCTGATTAACTTTGGACGAACCAGTCATATTGTACCACTCAATTCCTGGTCGAGAAATAATATGTTGCCATTTGACAACTGGCAAAGATTAATAAGTCAGCTGTGGGTGCTGCTCTGACCGACTCACTCAGGGATTTAAACCATGACCTTGGGCTCATTATCGTGCTATTATAATCTACTGAGCAAAATAACTAGAAAAATAAATTCTGCAAACACAAAGTAAAAAATTCTGCTATTTGTTTTTCCAAGCCTCAACCACCGTGCATCTGTGTCTTTGAGTAATTCTATTAGCAGGTGTTTTAGAGATGAAGGATTGAAGACAAGGTGTCTTCTTGAAAATCAAAGTTGATCATGTCAGTTCTCTGGCTAAATGACTTTCACTGCCTGTCTAATGATTATAAGAGAAATTCTTCAATATAGTATGTAAATTACAGCCTGATCTTGCCACAACCTATTTCTCTGTCTTTATTTTTTGTTACAAATCTCTGCCTCCCTTCATACTCCAATAAGTGATTTTCTCATTATGTTGCAGTTGCCCATATATTTGTTCAGTATGTTTGCTGAGCCCCTATCATGTATGAGACACTCTGATAGGCTCTGGGGAAACTGGAAAGAAAGGCACATTTCTTGCTGTTAGAGAATTCATGGTCCAGTTGAGAATATAGACAAAGAAATAAATGGCTGTTACACACTGTAGTAAGTGCTAGCTGTGAACAGGGCATGGACGGCAGTAAGAGAGCCCGGGGGCAGACAGGTGGAAGGAGGAGGAAAAGGGCAGGAACATACTTTGAAGACAAAGAAGTTAACTGAAGTGGTTATGGGAGAGGTAGTAGAGACGATAAGCTAAACTGAGGGGATGGAAAATCACAGAGATGGGAAGCTAGACATCCAGTGAAGTGCAAAGACATCGTCAGGGATGAAGGGGGTGGGGCTGTAAGCTGGAGGGGAGGGGAGGCTATCCCACCCAAACCTGGATGACCTGGCAGAGTTTAGAAATTCTCTGCATCCGCTTTTCCCTCTTTTGAGAATGATTTCCCCCTTTCTCCTGCCCAATTTAAATAATGACAATTTCTCTTCTCAGAAATTCATTAAATATTTGTTGGAACACCTATTATGTGGCATGGATTGCTCTTGGTAGTTAGGGTGTCATAGTAAAATTCCGGCTGTCCTAATGATTATATTCTAGCAGGGGGGAGTGGGTGATCAATAATAAACATAATAAGCTAGCGTATTATTTGACTTAGAGTAAAAACACAGCTGTCATAGAGTGGCAAATGCTGTAAAAAAATAGGCTAAGGTAAAGAGGTTGGATTGACTAGGAGGGTGTGCGGCAGGCGGCAGTACTGAATGGACAAGTGCGTGAGCCAGAAATTGGTGGTGAAGAAGGAAGTAGTGACTACAGTTGTGAAGAGTTTTCTAGACAGAGGGGACAGCTCAAGGACAGCCTGAACGACATCCTATAGATGAGGTCAGAGAGATCAAGTGCAACTCACAGACTGTTTATGGAGTTTAATTCTTACTGAATAAACTGTGGTGTAACTGCAGGATTTGGAGCAGTGGGTGCTATTAATATGAGTAATGTTTCAGGATGCTTGCTCTTTACGCTGTGTGAGAAACACTGCAGAGCTGCGATGGGAGCAGTAGGAAGACTCACTGGAGAAGCTGGAGGAGCGATGAGCCCATCTGTGAGCAGCAGGACAGCTGCAGGGCTCTGAGCACTGAGGGCAGCCAGGTTTCTTAGCAGAGCCCTGAGTTCTTACTCAGTTCCAATTATGTGGTTGTTCTAGTTCAGGACTTGTCCCTAAAGTGTGTGGAATACAAGGGGCCCTTATTCAAATGTAAAGACAGAAGGACACAGTCTCAGCCCTTCTCAAACCTGTAAGCACTGCAGAAAGTGCTTGTATTTCGGGATAGTTTGCGGCCTGTCCAGACCCTGAAAATTCAGAGATGAGGATGGACAGTTACTTTTAAAGTTAAACAAGAATACTGCAGTTTTGACTCAATTTCAAGTGTGTTTCACACTGAGAGACATGCCCAAGTAAAATGCAATCCCATACAAGATGCCACACCCCAAACATCTTAAGTGAAACACTAAACTAGGTCAAACAAAATAAACATCTCTAACATCTGTAGCTTTATTTAGTTGTGAGCATAGATCGTAATCTTACTGTAAATTGGGATGGCTGTTTTGAAAAGTAGCTCACTTAGGCTAAAGCCAGTTTAAGTGTTTTATGATAGATATTCTATCTATATAATATGTATACTGTGACAAATATTTTGTAAAGGAATGTGACTAATGATAGATGACTTCAAGAATTTCCACTTCTAAGAATTTCTTTGTGTGTGTGGTATTGGGCATTTGAACCCAGGGAGCAATGGGCTATCTCCTCTCCCCAGCCTTTCTGAAACGGTGTCTTGCTAAGTTGCCCAGGCTGGCCTCAAATTTATGATCCTCCCGAGGAGCTGGGATTACAGGTGTGTGCCATCTGCCATCTTTAAGAATTCCTTTCATAGGGCAAACTCATCTAATTGCAGTAAAAGCCATAAAGAAGAAACACAGAAACAGAAAGCCAACTCACTTCCGCTTCCGTCTTGTAAGAAGGCAGGTGTCCCTGTGTGTCAGGTTCATGCCTGCTGTATTTAATATGTTGGCTTTGTCTCCAGGCAGGTGACAGGCAGTGGGAGTGGGGCGGCAGGGTAGAGACAGCTGCAAACGCTCAGAAGGCTCACTACATGACTGGCAGAAAATAATGCAGGGTCCAGGAGGCGACTGTAAAAAAATCTAAACTTGTCCTATTTGGACAACTACTGTAAGTTCACATTTTATGCACTTGAAATAACTAAGCTCTTTTAACCTTGGAGTTCCAGCATCAGAACAATGTTTGGGTATTCTGGTTCTCAGTCCTGCTGGGGTTTGAGAGCTGGTTTGGGGGTGGAGGGAGGCTCAGAAATAGTTGAATAAGGTAGTGTCCTATCAATTGTTCCTGGTTATTTTTCGTATTACTTTTATTTCTTTTAGGGAGCACTTAGTGTATTTTAATAACATTTAAGAGTTTCGTAGGCCGAACTCTTGATATGTGGAGTTAATGATACTATAATTGTCACTGCATTTGACAGGGACGTGTAGATAGTGAAATTTAGTATTTCAGTTTTAGGTAAAAAAAATCAGTTCCTTTCAGAAGAGTTCTAGTGCTCATTTTTCTCTTTTAGTTGTGATTTTCTTTCTTCTCCATTATCTATTTTGCAACGCACACCCTATAGTTCTCAACTTTTGCTATAGATTAATCACTCGGGGTACTTTCAAAATATACCCATAATCAGGGTCCTACTCCTGGAAGTTGATTCATTTGATGGCGGGTTGGACCCAGGTGTTATTTTCAAAGCATCCCAGGTAATCTTCCTGTGTAGGGAGGGTTGGAAACCATCACAGTCTTAACTTGCAGAAAAATTATCTAAGTTCTAGTTCCAGATCTGACGTTTATTAAATTTACAAGATCTGTCGATCTTGGTCTTCAGTTTCCCTTATGATGATGAGATTGGATTCAAGATTTATACAAATTCTCTAGTGCTCAAACAAAAATAATTTGAGATTCACATGATCATACCTGGTTTGCCTAGCTCAAGGGAGATGAAAGCCGATTTTGTGGCATATGGATTGATAAAACAGGTGAGAAATAGTGATAATAATAGCACACAAACTTCCCTTTTCTCTTTCCGATTACGAAGCACGGGAGGGGAAAAAAATGTAGAAATTTAAGCCCAGAAACCACAAGAGACGCGCAGGGCTGTTTGTGCGCTCCCAGTTCTCCTGTACCGGGAGAACAAGGGAGGAGGGACAGCGCCTCCTACAACGCACCCAGAAGGTAAATACAACGAAGCCCCAACGGCTCGCACTACTCCCCAGGCCTGGCCTGGTTCCGCACGGCGCCAGTGTGCAAGGCAGGTGGGGTGCACACACGCGCGCACGCACACACGCCCCGAGTCTACCCACTGGGGTGCCGCCCCCCAGGGGTGGGGAGGGCTCGTCCCCACGCGCAGAGGGCGGCGGCCACCGCTCCCCGGGGCCGTGTGGCGTCTCCCTCGCCCGCGTCCCTGCTCGGAATCAGACCCGCGCCTTCCCGGCGGGGCGACCGACCGGCCGGAAACGGCACCTGCCGTGCCAGCCCCACCTCTCCGGCGCCTCCGCAGGACCCCACCCGCCGCCCCGCCCGCCCGTGCGTCCGGACCTGCCGGGCCGCGCGCCTCTGCCAGCCCGGCCGCCCCCGCGGGAGGTGACGCGCACGCGGGGGCGGGGCGGGGCCGAGCGGCGGCGGCGGCGGCGGCGGCCCCACGCGCGACTCGGCCGGGCGGCTGAGGAGGGCGGCGCGGCCCGTCATCGCGCTCGCGGGGGGGCCGGGTCCCCGCGGCCGGCGCGGTGGGCGTGAGCGAGCGCGGGCGCGTGTGAGGGGCGCGGGCGCGACGCGGCGCTGAGGGGCGCCTGCCGGCGGCCGACCCGCACCCCGCGCGCGCTCTTCCCGGCCGGGCCGGCGCATGAGTCTCCCCGGGGCGTGCGGCTGCCCCAGACATGTCGGCCCCGGCCGGGCCGCGCGGCCGCCCCGCTCCCGCCGCCGCGCCGCCGCTGCCCGCGATGCCGGACCTCAGCCACCTCACGGAGGAGGAGCGCAAGATCATCCTGGCCGTCATGGACCGGCAGAGGAAGGAGGAGGAGCAGGAGCAGTCGGTGCTCAAGTAAGGGCGGGCCGGGCCGGCCGGCGGCTCGGGGCGGCTGGGGGCGGCCGGGCGGGTGGCTCCGCGGACGCGCGGCTCCCGGCGCCCGGTCCTTCCCGCCCGCGAGGCCGCGCCGGCGAGGGATCCAATATGGCGCGCACAGCTGCCGGCCGGCAGCGGCGGCCTGCGGGGCGGGGAGCCGGGCGCCTGGCGCGGCGCGGCCCGGCTCCGGGGTCTCGGGGTTGGGGTCGCGGCGCCGCCATCTTCGCCGGCCCCGTCCGCGCGCGCGCCTTCGCGCCGCGCCGTCGGCTCCCTCCGGACGCGGCCCGCCAGCCCCGCTCGGGAAGTCCCGGCCCGGCCGCCCGGGGCGGAGGCGTGAGCGGCCCGCGGCGGTGTGGACGGGGCGGTGCGACTTCAGCACCGGGAGCTGTCCAGAGCGGGCTGCGCTTCCGCGCCGGAGCGAGGACCGGCTTTCGCAGCCTCGCTGCTCAGTGTCGTACGGTTCTTTGATTTCCCGCTGACTGTGGAAGGAGGTGGTGCAGGAGATGTGCGACTGTTTCATGCTTTCCCAAATCAACTTTTTTCCTGTTTTCCGAAAAAGGAGTTATTCACTGGATGATGAACTTGCACAGTTTTTATGCCGAAGGTAGGCCCGGTCTTCTGCGTGTCATCAGGTGTACTTCTCCTGCTCTCTCCAGAGACACAGTGGAAGTGTAGGGTTCCTCTCCGAGGGAAAACACACACCGACTTTACTCAGCTAACACTTAAAAACAGGTTGTTGAGTGCAGCATTCTCTCCCGCATTTGTAAACATATGTTTTGCTGGGTCTATCCGTATTTTTGTATTTTAATGAAAATGCTTTATATAACGTGTGGTAACAGACTTACTCCAAATAGCTATATGTCCTAGAAAAAGCTACAACTTTTCGCAAAATATTAAAGGACTAAGATAGCAAGTGTATTCCTGACATATGGACTGAAATGAGGAATTATATTTTCAAAGCTGATTTATGGGTTTGAATACTTGGGAATGTGATTAGTCAAAGGCTTGGAATATGAAAACAGTTAAGTGATTTAAGTAGTTTCTTTCAGCTAACAGAAGACTAAAGAATTATTTTAAGAAGCTTTTTGAGCATGCTGCTAACTTTATTATGGATACTAACAATGCCAAGCTTTGATGACTTAAAGTTTTTTTATTAAAATATATGAATTTATATTTTTTACTACAGTTGCTAAAGTCCAGTGTTAAGATGATGCTCAAAATGTAGTTCTATTTCTTTGACCCACATATTTAATGTAAAATGTTTTTATTTCTTGATGGTATACTAAATCATAATATTTATTGGCTACTCATTATAATTCTGTGTCTGTTTTGATACACAGAAATATAAGTGAACTTTTGAGCAGCGACTTAAGAATTACTCGACATAAATAGTATATTTTATTAGGAAAATGTAAAAAAGATTTTTCAGGTAGCCGCATTGTATATGTTCCCTCTGTAAACCTGTGGAAATACATGTTTGTGCCTTTATATTTGCATAAGTAGACACAAACATTCCTTAAACATATTCGTATAATACATGAAATTATGTAAATGAAAAATACATATTCAGATTTATTTTAAGTACTTGCATTTCTGCCTAACATAGTCTTGGAAAGGGGTTTTATCCCATAATGGCCTATATGGTTTCAGAATTATTTTTATATTCATTTAAAAAAGAAGTTACTTGGAGGTTAAAGCATAATGTATTTGAAAATTCAGTTGTAAGTGTTCTTTAAAGTACTTTTGTAATAAAATATGATTAGGCAAGAAAAATGAGAAGAGACTTTGTAATCAAATTATAGTACTGAGAGGCAAATCATTTCAAATAATTTGATGGCTTATCAAGTATTATCAGTATTGGGTATTAAATAACAAGTATGATACATAAAAAATAACACTGATGTTCCTCCAACATGACTATTTTCCATAAAGTTGTGGAGCCCATTTATGAGGTCATGACCGAATGAGCTTTTGTTTCTTGTGATAATTGCACATTAGCATTTATTCCTAGAGATGGTCGTGGATGGAGAGAAATAAAGTGAGATTCAAATTCATGTCTGCAACCTTTTAACAACTATGTTAAAAAATAAGTTTGATGTGTGAAGAGGTTAAACTTTTGGATAGAAATATTTTTGCATGAGTGAGTTTGAGTATTCATAATGAGTATTATGCAAAGAGAAGTATACATACCCAAGAGCATCACAAGATGTTATATTGGGATACAGGAAGAAAATATTAGAATTTAAATTTCTGTTTTCACTTTTTGAGAAGGAAATTAAGCTTCATTAATATTTTCTATAACATCTGTTAAGAGGCTCATGTGTGAGATTTTTTTATAAGAGGTGATTGATAAAAACAGATTAAGATTACTACAGTAAACTTTCTTTGGGATCCTGAATAACTAAATGATTCATACTTAATTATCAATAATTTATTCACAGCCCAGCTGGGCCTCCACGTACTCAGGAAGCCTATGTCTTAGTTACTTTTCTCTTGTTGCTGAGACAAAATATCAGACACCGAAAGTTAGGGGAAGAAAGGTTTATTTGGCTCACAGTTTGTAGAGGTTTTAGTCCACAGTCAGCTGGCTCCGAGGCAGGGTGGCATGGCAGACAGGCAGAAGGCAGCCAGATAAGCAAGGAATGCAAGCAAGGGGGCTATCCAGGTTCTTCTTGTATTTTATATTTTATCCAGGTTACCTGGTTTTAGGGTGGGCAGTATTCCCACCCTTAATCCTAATACCCTTAATCCTAGTGTCACATCCTTGATCCCAGCAGAACCATGCCAAACCAATCAGTGGACTAATTTAGTAATCACACTCTAGATCCAGCTACCTCTTACCACGTGAGGCTTTGGGGGGACATCGAGACACAAACCATAACAGCCTGTCTTCATCAGATATTACCATTTTACATATGAGTGACATACTATAATTTTCAAAGCATTTTTACTTTTTAATGGACCCTCGGTCAGTAATTCCTCTTCTATTCTTACTTGAATTCCTGCAGCAGTTTTAGTTTGGATAATTCAGTCTGTCTGTAAGATTTACAATGTCCTTTTGCTGATTGGTGTTTTTAAACTTTATATTTCAAGACCGTAAACTTCTTGAGGGCACAAATTCTGTATTTTCTAACCTCCAGTGCATAATAGGTGCCTAAAATATTGAGTCATGGAAGTGTGAGTGAAATAGTGTCACCTATTATGTGGGGAAATGAAGAATCGGTTTTTGAAAGAAAAACATAATTTATTGAAAGTAATGTTTTTATTGTTTTGATCTGGTATCTGAAAAAACATACGACAAAAGAAACTCAGCAAAATCAATAGCAGAGTATGCATTTAGTTAATAATTATTGAATTTTTAGTATATACATGTCACAATTTTTCAGATCTACAGTTTTTATAACACAAACTAGACCTTTTATTTTTTGATGTGGTACTATCTTTTCATTCTCAGTTTGGATTTTCTGTTAATGTTAAAGGGATAAATTGTTTGCCAAGTAAAAGAAGGCAAGAATTAAAAATTTCCATGATTAATGTAACAGTTACATTATATTTGCTACAAGCTTTGCACAGTGGCAGTATCGTAGCCAATGAGGTTTATCCCAGGGGCGATTATTGCTAATTGAAACATTGTATTTACTACATAGATGAGCAGTTCTAAATTTTTACATTTGCAAAATTAGTTTGTAAAATTATTTATTTAGTAGGTAATATATATAGTACAAAATTTCTTATGCCCATTCCTCTACTCACAGGTAACTACTGTCCCCACTATATTGTATACTTTTCCAGAGATAGTCTGTGCCTAAGAGTAGATATATATGTGTATCAAACATTGTGTGTGTATGTGAGCATATGTGTCTGCACATGTATGCATGTGTGTGTGTAAACATAAAAGCATAAATATGTGGTTTGCTTTTTAGGAATCAGTTCCACGTCTGTACTACATAGCTGCCTCATTCATTTTAATGGTTGTTTGATATCCTGTTTGATGCATGTCCTGTACTTTCTTTAAATAGTGCTGTATTTCTGGTATTTAGGTTGCTTCTAAGTGGTTTGTCATTGTTAACATCACTGACCTTCAGGTGAGGCCTGTTATGGACCCTGTTATTAGAGCTCAGAGTTGTCACGCTGTCTTGCAGGTACACTTGGCCTTTGCATGGTTGCTTCTTTCTTGATCCTTCTGACCCTAGCTTCAGATTTGTATCTTTAAAGAGTGCTTTACTGATTGTGCTTTCTTAAGTAAGCTCTCTCCTTAATTCTTTATTACAACATTATATTTTGCTAATTACGCTTATTAGAATTTAGTAACTTGTTTGTTTACTTTTTATGATCTATTTACTTTGCCAAATTGTAAACTCTCAGAGAGTAGACACCTTATCCATTTTATTTATCATTACCGCCTCAATTTCCAATTTAATACAATGCCTTACACATAGTAATACTAAAAAATTAGTTGGGTGAATGGATGAAACATTGGGAATGACATACTATGTTCATTTAGGTAGTGCTTTTAAGGTGAAACTTAATGATCTAAAAGAAAAGGGATTGCTTATATAGTAGTATCATTATTTTTGAAATCAAATTAAATTTTAGACATGTGCCCACTTTTTCTTATTTTACTTGGAAACAGACTTAAAGCATTTACAACTAATCTTTCTTTTGGACTAAGTACTGATCCAATTTTTACTACAAATCAGAACACTGATACTCCTTGTTTTTTGGCCTAATGGGGATTGAACCCAGGGCCTCATGCATGGTAGGCAAGCACTCTACCACTGAGCTACATCTCCAGCCCTTTTTACATTTTAAAAAAATTTGGACAGACTCTCACCAAATTGACGCGGCTGGCCTTGATCCTGTGATCTTCTTGCCTCAGCCTCCTGTGTAACTGGGATAACAGGTCTTTGCAACTGTGCCTGATTTTGTAACTTTTTACAATTTAAGGAATATTAGGAATGAGGGACTATTTTGTTTTAAAATTGATTATTTTGATAGCATTTAAAAATTTCCATTGTGTTAGCAGAGTTGAGTGATAAGGAGTGCATAGAATGCTTTGGATGGACATACTTCCTATTTTTCAGGTGCAGACAGTCTGACATCAACCCACAATCATGAACATATAAAAACATAAGGTGTCATAAAAATACTATAAAGTATCTTAGTACATTATAATTATAGTAAAGAAATCAGACTTATCTTTATTTTGTTGTCTCTGTGGTATTGTTTTAGGTTGTCAGTTTATCCTGTTAAAAACTCCAAAAACTCTAGACTTGTGTATTCTGTAGTTACCTAGTGAAATTCAGGTATCTCTGGGTGTCAGAATACTTTAACTATTATCAGCTGATCTCTAGGGAGTTTATTGGATGAAACATGACAAAGCACAATTAAAACATGGCACAGTAAGTGCTATGAGCCCACTATACATACTGTACATGGATATACTCAGAGAGGAACTTCGGTTTCAGCCATGCGGAAATGACATCTATCCTCTGTTCTGTCTCAGTGGATGAGTAAGTGTCAGTTAGGCAGATGAAGATATTCCAAGCAACCGTCCTAAAACCCCAGAGCCCTCTGCAAGCGCTCTTTTGTAAAAGACATTAGTGTGCAGGGCGTGGTCAAGGAACTCACTCGAGAGGGTTTGCAGGAAATAAGTCAGTGGAGGAGAGGGAGAGGTGGCAAAGGTCAGAGTTTAAAAGACCTTCCCCACTGTTCTTGGGTTTTGATTTAATCTGAAAGGCAATAGGAAGTCATGAAGGGATTTTACACATTGGCACAATATAATTAGACTTTTTGGGGGAAGGGAAGACCTCTTTTACAGTGATTGATGAGGAAATGCAATACTAGATAGAAGCGAAAGCACTACTTAGGATACTCTTATCTTAATCCAGGTGGTAAATGAAGATATAAAATAAGATAGGTTCAAGCAGAAAATCAAGAAAGATTTTTGCAAAGTTCAGAAGCCAAAATTGCTAGGGTTTGACACATGTGTGTGAAGGGTCAGCTAAGCTCTAATGATGCCTGATTGGCTTACCTGACTACTATCTATAGTATCAGTCTGTCTGTGTCTCTCCTCTCGCTGATGGTTAGCTCTCTGGACTCATCTGGTCTCAGTGCCACTGTTCTCTCAGGGAGCAGTTGTGAAGCAGCATCTTTTATTGTTGTTCTAAATAGTTTAGAAAATGAGTATGAGTCTCTAGAAGTGACTACAACTTGGGATATAGTGGGGTAGGTTGGAAAAGAATATGTTGAGCAGTAGTAAAAATGTTGAAAAGGAAGAAATAAAAAGGACAAAGGGGAGAAAGATAAACAGGAGAAAGATAAAGGTCAGGGATCTTTGAATCCATTCATAATTAGAACTCTATTTAATGTCTTAGTTTATAAAACTTTTTTGCTGGATATACTCATGCCATGTAATCTTAAACTCTTGGTCTTTTATTGAATATTTCTTATTCTTGTTGATAATTTAGTCTCAGTGAATGTTTTATCCTTTGGCTTTGTTCCATTCTTTGGATATTTTAAACTATTACACAGTCTTTGTTTTATACATTAGGCCTATCTACAATAAATTTTCTTCCACGTGTATATTTCTACATCACTTTTAGGGGAATTTTGCAGATACTGGTGTAATTTAAGAAAAAGAGAGGAGATTAGCCATGGAAGTGACATGTTGAAATTGATGAAGTTCTTGGTTAAAAATAAAAAAAAAAAGAAATTGATGAAGTTTGTGTTCTTTTTGTTAGCTTACTGAAATTATTGCAGGATTTCAGAAAGCATATTATGAAGGGGAGAGAAATTTTACCAGGTTGTGTGGTGGGGAATTTCAGAAATAGGATTGGAGGCAGGTTATCAAAAGGGCAAAGTCAGGAAATGCTTTAGATCCAGGAGTGATGTAAGATTTCACCTACTTTCTCTCTGGTACTGTTACCTAAAACATTGGAGGCAACTAGAGTAAATTAATTGGTTAAGAATTAGCAGTTTTTAGACAATTTATGTACAATGAACGTTTATCATAACTGTTTTATATATACAATGTCAAAAGCTCTAATTTGTATTTTCTGTGCCACAGTGTTAGCTAAATACTTTCTAAGCCATTTAGAACTAACATCCTTTTAATTTATACACTATAGACACTTCATATTTTTATGTAACACAACCATAATTTTTTGGTTCTTCTAGGTGGAGGGGCTGGATAAACTCTTCCTTAGGCACAGGAGTAAGAATGAATCCTCTATACCTTTCAGCCTTTTTTCTATAACTAAGCTTATGTTCAGCTGGAAGGGAAAGAATATCTTGCCAGTTTCATGCCTCCTGTAACTACAGTAAATATCAGGATACCCACACTGGGGGTTTGGTGCTTTCGTATTGCTCAGTTGAGAGATGGAAACAATGGGCACAGCCATCTTGTTTTGTTGGCATATGAAGCATCTATCATAATTTTCCTGATAGTTTTGCAGCCCAGACACACAGATGAAAAATGTTATCACTCTTAATTCCTTTAAACTACAGCCTGTCTTTAGCCTGAAATAATTAGATAATGCTTTTATTATCACAATTATTTTTTTTCTGTCAGAAATGAACTTTGTGGTGGCAATAGCTAGGTGTTCGTCAGAGATTTGTATTTCTCTTTCATAGCTGTTGTTGTACAGTGGCTGCCTAGTCCGGGATTACCTTCTCCAGCTCCCCTTGCATCTAGATGGATTCGTATCACTGGGTCTTGATGAATGACTGTTGTGCTCCTCCCTCATTGGACTTTCCATGGATAAGAGAAAATACTTGTATGTTGTTACTGCGATTTTGTGGATATAACTGTTACTGTGGCTAATGTCACTTTAACTAATACAAATTCTCTTATTAATTTCTGTTATTTATTTAACTTTAAAAAAGCATTGAAGTTCGTATCCATGCACTGGTTATCTTCAGAAGTAATTCCCTAATACTAAATTTTATTACCACAGGCTGATCTCTCTTCAGGGACTGTCTGGTCCAAACTACCCTGAGTCTTAACTAAGTCATAGAATTCTTGAAAACAGAGCTTGTAAGGTAGGGTCCATTCCATCTGCCTGATGACAGTGGGGCTGTAACTTGTTTTTGTGTTGGGCTGCTATGATAACCCACCATAAACTAGTGGCTTATGAATACAGAAATGTATCTTTCTCAGTTCTGGAGTCTTGTATTTCTGGGAAATCCAAGATCAAGGCAGTTGGCACATTCATTGTGGGATAAGGCCCTGCTTCCTGGTTTATAGGTGGTCATCTTTTTGCTGTAACCTCATTGCAGAAGGGCAGAGGAGCTCTCTTGTGCCTTTTCTTTTAAAAAATTGGGGCACTAATCCTATTAGTAAGGGGTAATAGTGATAGTAATGGCTCTGCCCTTAAGACCTAGTCCACCCTCAAAATGCTCAATCTCCTATCAGCATCACATTGGGGAAATAGGTTTCAACATATGAATTTGGGAGAACACAGACACTAACTTGTTCTAACTAGGAATTCGTTGTTGAATGTACACATACTGTATCTTGACAGAGAGATTTTTGCTTTGGAAGATGGTATAGCACAAAGACTTAATGATGAGACAAAAATTTACAATTCTAAGGATCCATTTTAGAATAAATTGAGGTTTCATGTAAGAAATTTAGCAGGTTTAATCCTAGTAGTTACATTGCTGGTCTCCAAACTAAAGGTTCGAAAGGTTTACAGAGACTGGAGGTGAATTTTGCAAAACAGGATGGAGATACAATTGAATGTTGTTGACCTTTATTATCCTATGTTACACACTTTTCAATTTGCTCCTTTAGATCTGCTCCTCTTTCCCCTACTCTGCTGTGTATTATGGCAGGCTGACTTTTATGGATTTATCTCAGGGTTCCCTTATTCTCTGACTTCCACTTAGGTTCTGTCAGTGTGAGTCTGATACTGACAGATTGGAGGGAAAGAGGAGAATAAGGTCATATTATTTGTTTGAGTCGTTCTTCTGTATCAGGTGTTTATAATTGGCTGTATCTTTTGCTAAAAACCACAGGTGGCCTCTTCTTGTAGCTTCTCTTTTCTGGCTTTGGAAATTGCTTTTCACTGTTGCTAGCCCAAGTACTATACCACCTCTTGTTGGTTTCTTGAATCTCTGCCCACACCTTTATAAAATAATTCCCTTGTCAAACTCTTCATAGTTTCTCAGTGCAGTCTCTTTTGTGCCAGGACCTGGACTGGTGCTATGTGCTTCACTAACAAATTGTTGAAAATATGAATTTGAATAACAAACCATGATTTTGGATATTTGGGATCCACTTCACCCATGTACTCTTCAAAAGAACCACAGTAATCTTATTGGTCCTTTTATACATCATGTTCTTTAACAACTCCTTGATTATGTGTGTGGCCTTACTCCTTACCTGATGAGCTGTTTCGTGTGAAGCTCCATTGCTGTGGGTCTCTTTGGTGTCTTTTTGGCAGTTAGGGGTGTCATCTCTCAACTTACAGAGCATTTGGCATATATTCTATGATGTTTCTAATGTTAAATAATCATTACTAATTGCTGTTTATCCTTAGCATAACTGGTTTCCTTGAAGCCATGAATCAAGTTTAAATTTTTTTTTTACTTTTTTTCCATGCTCAAGGGAGTACCAGACTGTCAGTCAATAAAACATTTTTTTAAAGTAAAACTTGACAGTGGTGGGAGTGATACTAATTTTCTTCTCTTTTGGCCTTCAGTTGTAATTAGTCACTAAATTTGCTGGTCACTTATCTCAAAAACCTTGGAAGTATGTTTCTTGGCCATTTTCATTACCATCGTCTTGTTTTATGCCTTTATTATATTTTGCTTACTCCATTTCTGAATACTGTAGGTCTCTGCTTTCATGTTCATCTCCTCTGATCCAGCCTCCATAATACAGTTCAACTCTTATGATATAGGTGTGTTTTTCAGTCCTTAGTATTCTTCAGTCCCTCCCTATCACCTTAGTATAAAGTTGAAACCTCTAGGCATGCTGTAGAAGTCCCTTCGTGATGTTTTATCAATCTTTATTTCCTGATAGTCTTTCATTGACACTGCCTGTTTTGGTTATAGCAGACTATTTGCAGTTATTTTTCTAATTTGTTAAAAAAATTGTTTCTGTAGCTTAGCACATTATTCTTTGTCTAGGAGCCTACCCAGTTTTCTTCGTAGCCAACTCCTACAAGTTCTTAGCTAAAATTCAGGTCAGGTTTCCAGTACTCCACTAATGACAGTCTTGGGATCTGAGAAGGAACATGTGGCATGGGAGAGAGAAGTGGAAATTCAGGAGCATCAGGCTAGTATACAGTTTTTATCTTAATCTGGTCCCACATAGGATTTTGTTAGGCTTTGAATGAATGTGTGTGTGCGTGTGCAGCAGGTATTGAATGAAGGAAGTGACATTTGCTCAGTGTCTGCTGTGTGCTAGGATCCAGCTCACAAAGCTTAGAAGTAGGGGAACACTGGTTTGTTCCTAGACTTTTTGACTCCAAACTCCTATTTGTTCTCTTACATTGCATTTAGTCTTGTACAAAAAAGCACAGTCTCAAGTCCCTGTTCTCTGGGATCAGACAACCTTTGTTTGAACCTCACTCTATTGCTTGCTAGCTGTGTACCTCAGTGTACTTACTTGAATATTGGGATAGTAGTAACACCTATTTGAGAAGCTGTTTTGAGACTTGAGTTTAGGTTTGTAAAGCCCTTAGAAGAATGTTTAGCAATAGTAAACACTATATAAATATTTGTTAAACTAATTAGGAGGAGAGGGGAGCATTGGCAACTATAGAGAATATAAAGCTCATTAATAAATACTTTCATAACTCCTAAATTTTTAATACCTCTTGAAAGGATGTTGCCACATTCGTTAGTGAAGTAAGATCTTCCAGGGTTACCTGTAATGTTCCTAGCATTAGTTTTTACTGCTGTTGTAACAAATGTAGTGGCATTAAACCCACAAATTCATTATTTTACAGTTCTGTAGGTCAGAAATCTGACACAGTTTTACTGTGCCAGAATCAAGGCAGAGGCAGGGCTTCATTTCTTGCATGAAGCTCTAGGGGAGGATTGTTTATTTGGTCAGTTGGACTGTTGAAAGATTCACTTTCTTTAGTTCGTTGGACTGAGATTCCCATTTCCATACTGGCAGTCAGCTGAAGGCATTCTTACCTCATAGAGGCCTCCCCTGGTACTTGCACATAGCCCGCCATGTCTCAGAACCAGCAAAAGGGCTAACTCTGAAGATGCCATCTGCCTGACCTTTCTGTTATTGCACCTTCATCTGTCCAGAGCTGAGAGATTTTCCTCTTCAAGGCCTTTTGTGATCAGATTGGTCCCACTCAGATGAGACACTCTAGACTACCCTATTTTTAGTCGCGTCTATACATTTCCTTTGTCATGGAAGGAAAGATACTTACATATTCCTGCAGCTAGGACAAAGTATCTTTAGTGGGGTACTGCATATTCTCTTTACAACATTTCTTTACTGAGTGTCAGTAGAAATAAATTTGGATACACATTTTTATAAACTCTGAACTATGCTTAGTTTTTAGTGTACTTTTTATCCAGAGACAAAAACAGAATAATATCTCTGAAATAGTATCTTATAGTACACCTTTTCTTGGGATTGTAGTATTACATCATCCTGAAATTGCTGCAAACCTGCTCTTCATTTTTTATTCATTAAACAGATTCTTTTTGAATTAAAATGGTAGTCTAACTGGGTTGATGTGGAGGAATTGGAGGCAAGTGTGAATTGTCCAGAGGAACATTAACTCTTCCTAAGTAGCCATTTAAGTCAATAATTATTTTATTTTTGTAGAATGAATAATATTTTACCAGATGACTAACATAATGAACAGTCACTGAAGTATTCCCAGATGTAGTAGATTCGTTGTCTGATGCTCTTTTTTTGTTCGTGATAATGAGGACTGAACCCAGAGCCTTTGCACTGAGCTACATTCCCAGCCCTGCCCTCCTTTATTTGAGACGGGGTCTTGCTGAGTTGCTGGGGTGGGCTTGAACTTGTGGTCCTTCTGTCTCAACCTTCCAGAGTGCTGAGTTTACAAGCATGTACCATCATGTCAAGCTCTGAGGGTAATTTTGTTTTAAAGATTCAGTGTAAACTTTGCATTGGAGTGTAAGTAAGTAAAGATTTGGATTTAGTTTTTTCACAAGAATATGGTTTTACTTTGCATGTTTGAACCATTATTTCTTTCCTTACAATAAATGTGCCTTCATGTATTATTTTTCTTTTTCATAATTAGTAGCCAAGAATCTGGCTTAATGAAAAGAAGTAATTAGTAATTTGATGTAGCACCACAAAAGAAAGAAAGAAAGAAAAAAATGGAAAGACAAAAGACATAATGTGTATTATGACTTCGACTTTCAGCAATGTTTAAAATATAATCAATTGTTTTGATTTAGGTATATAAACATTAGAAATAGGTATGAAATAAGGTAGAAAACTAAAGTAATAAAAAATAAAAATGCATGTTGTGGTTTATAGTTTTTTGTTAGAGTAAATACCAGAACCCAGTCAGATCATGAAGCCACTAGAGGAATTGGACAGGGACATTTTAATGTAAAGGCTTATTAACTGGAGGCGGAGGCAACGTTTCTTCTAGGGCTAAGGCTGAGTACCCACAGAAGAAACAAGCTTGCAAGTACCCCTTTCCGTGTGCCTGAGGCCAATTCAGCCCCGCTGGAGGCGTGGCCGTGGCCACTGTTTTGCCACTGGCCAGAAAGGTAAGCCCAGGATCATCTGTGGGGTAGTCTGTGGGACCTAATGGTTGGGGTGCCCAGGATACTCATTGGGAAGGGTCTTGGGGTGGCAGCCAGACTTGCTGAGAAACTGACTGCTGGGGTGCCAAAAGCTGCTGGAAAGATAGCTTTGGGGTGCTGGTAAGACATGCTAGGGGGTTTAGTACCCTCAGGTGTCTGTAAACTCCAGGCAGCCATGAACTATAGCAGAAAAATGAAGACATAGAACCTGGAAGAGACACTCTTCTTTAATGTCCTCTGGCTCCCTCTACTGACAATGCTTAACATGTGACAACTGGTAGGGGAGGAGAAGTGCTATCAGACTCCATAGAGAGCAGGGCAGACAAGGGCCTGTTTGGAGCTGAAAGGCAATACATTTGTGGGAGGCTGTGCTTTTTCATATAGCCATCTCTTCACAGCAGCATAGGTTTCTTTCTTGTTTGCGCATGCTTCATCTGGTCCCTCAGGGTCACTTTCATTCTGGGCACTCCTGTTGAAGAAACTGCCCTCTGGAAAATAGTGAACAGATGAGAGGCAGACTGTGTTGTCGCAACTTGTCTGGTGAAGTTTCCCCTTAGAAGTATGCATATTACTCACATTTCATTGGCCAAGCAAGTTACATGATCACCCCTAACTTGAGGTAGAGAGAGAAGTGTGTGTGGAAGGACAGCCAGAAATACTTGCTGAAGAATATAACTACCACAGGGTTCATAGAAATGGCATTAAAAATTTGGCAATTCTTAGGATAATTATTTGTAATTTCCTCTTTAAAATTTTGCCTTCCTTCCTTTGTAGTTTTTATGAATTTTAGTGAGAAATTGCATCAACACAAAAAAGATGGTGCTTTTAGCTTCTGGGTCAGTGAGCTCAAATTAGATGGTGAGCTGAGTCATTTGTATAAAATGGTAAAGCTGAGAATAAATTTAAGCGGCAAGAATTTTTTTCTTTTTTTTTTTTATCTTTATTTGTGGTACTGGCGATTGAACCCAGGGGTGGTTTACCTCAGAGCTACGTCCCTGAACCATTTTTTATTTTTTGAGACAGGGTGTGGCTAAGTTGCGCAGGCTGGCCTCAAACTTTGGGGCAGTACAACAGCCCCTAACCAAATACATTAAGATTTCTTCAGTGGAAAGAATGAATATTTACAAATGGGTTAAGTAAGACTATATATAGCCTCATCCCAATTCAGGTCATGAATTGTGGCCCAGACTTTGAAAAAATATTCTAGTTTTCAGAGCTTTTTGGACTTCGGAATAATGATTAAGGAATTATAGACCTAAAGTATCTTTATCATAGGGTTAAAGTGACACCATAAGTGAAAATGCCCATGAGGTGTAAATTGCTGAAATGTTAATTAGTGTAGTCATAATGGCCACTGATGTCTTTATAACAAATAATATTTATTTATTTATTTATTTATTTATTTATTTATTTATTTTTTGGTGCTAGGGAATTGAACTCGGGTCCTTGTACTTGCAAGGCAAGCACTTTAACCACTGAACTAAATCCCCAGCCCCAACAAATAATATTTAAAGAAAAGAATTGAAAATTAGATTTTGCCACTGTAGGTTTATTAACATAGACCAGTATTGTGGTCTTTATAAATACTGGATTATTACACATCAAAAACCCGACAATAAAACTCTTGCTTAAAGTATCAGTATCATCTGCATGCAGCCTTTAATTGGAGTCTCTCCGCAGGACTATGGAACATGCAAAACGACAAGGAATTACTTACCTAGGAATGTGTACACAAATAGTGCCACACTAGATGTATAAGAAATTAATAGATGTCTTAGGACATTAGAATTTAATTCTTCTCCAGACTCTGGTTGACAAAGGCTAGAAAAAGTATCCAAGTCTTAGCATGCAAGTAAGGTTCTTCATGATTGCTATTTACTTATAATTTTTAGACTTATCCTCTCTCTTTCCACTGTATATTTTAAATAGTTACATCCTTTTAATTTAGTGTTTACTAACATTTTTTCATGTTATGCCACCCGCAGGAAAAGATGATGGATGTGAGTGTCGTATTAGGTAAGCTGGAAAACATTTGAGTGCCTGCGACTCATTGAAAAAGTTAATAATATTTATGTTATGTAATTACAAGCAAAAGAAAATACAAAATACAGTGATGTATTCAACATAGTAAATGTTGCATTGTAAAGACTTTTAAATAAGATATTCTTGACATCCAAAATGAGATGCTTAGCAGGTTTCCATGAGCATACTTTTTTATATTAGGTTTATTTATTTTTTGAAATTAATACATATAATTTCAAGGCTGTTTCATAATAATCTCTTCAAGTTCTTAGTGGTCACCGTCAATAAGAAACTCTGTTCGTATAGCAGAAATTGCAGGAAGCTCCTTTCATACTATTAGTCATACTTTTGAAAATTTATCCTCTTCAAATTTTACTTCAAAAGTAGTAATGTTCTTTGGTCTTTGATTTCTTTCCTTGACAAATGTGATGTTGAAATTTCTCCTGATAATGTGGATAGATTTCTAATCCAAATGAACTTTTCCAAAAATATCACATATTTAAGAATAATACTGATATTCTTCCTTAAGTATATACAGTGCTTTACTAGTCTTAATTTTTCTTTAGGACTCAGATTATAGCATTAATTATCACTGGAAAATCCTTCTAACCTCATTTTTTTCTGGAGTTAAACTGTTGTTTTGAATCTATAAACTGTCAAACCATATTTTCATGTGGTTTCTGGACATTTTTGACTAAATTTACTTAGGTGTTCAAAACTGTTAGTTAAACCTGCCCTGCCTGTGGTGCTGGAGAATGAAACCAGGCCCTGTGCATGTTCTGTGTGCTTTCTACCCCGAGCAGTACTCCAAGCAACTAAGCACATTTTTTGAGGTCCGTAATAACTGCCTTTCAACAAATCTGTAAAGTGAGAATCACTGACAGTTTCAGTGTTAAACCCACAGACTTTAAAATACTTTTCCTTTACGTAGGCAGTACACTGAGGTATGGAACACAGGTTCTGATCCTGTTTTTCTTTGTATAAAGACGACAGTAGTACTTGGGATTGTAGCAGTTTGGAATTGATTAGATTCTTCATTTTGTGTTAGATTCTTAATTTTTTAAAATTTTTGTTTTAATAGTACATTTTAGATATGCCTAATGGTAAGGAACAGAGGGACAGATTCATAATTTTACAGGCAAAATTTTATATTCAAGAGCTCTGGGAATAAGATATTGTATTACTTGGATTTCTGGTGTTTCAGAAAGTTGTAGACCCTTTCTACTTCTTTGTCATTGCAAATTTATAAACTATTTCAGTAGTAGTTTGTTTTTAAATCATTATCAATTTGAATATTTTTGGTATATATTTTTGGTATATATTTTTGGTATATATTTGTAGGATAAATAATACTTTTAAAGTATTCTTCAGGGGCTGTAATTCAGTTATTAACTTAGTAGTGTTACTAACTGTAGATTCATTAATTGGCAATGAAAACTTTAGTTAATAATATTTTTCATTGTGTTGTTTCTGTGTCTTCTCACATGCCCTCATTACACTTAATGATATAATTGAAAGTGTCATTCATTCTTCTTTTCTTTTTGGTTCACTGATTTCAAACAGGGTTGGCAGTTTCTATACAGATTGGTAAACATGGTTCTGCAATTATGCATTGTTATTTTTCACTTCCAGACATTTAAGAAAAAATTAAGGGGTGCTGGAATTATTTACTTGGTCCCATTGCTTTATGTGGCAATTTTTTCATACAAATAATGCATTTAGTTTGAAGCAGAGAATTATCAGGGTACAGGAATTCAAATTTGAGAAACTTTTATACTGCTTAAACCGTTGCTTAAACTGCTACTTTAGTAAGGTTCTGAAAAATTCACATTTATACTTATTCTTGATTAAACATTTAAAATAAAAGTCTGTAGTCTCTTCACTG
>PVJO010008017.1:0-77839 GCA_004026905.1 Hystrix cristata | reverse complement strand
TGGCATTTGTTTTCATTTTGCCAAATAAAGAAGTAGCAAATAAACCTGAAGTTCTACTGGGGAAAAGGTTGACCACTGCTTTGACCTACTTAGGTAATTCAGGTGTTTTATGCAAATGTTCCAGTGGAACTGTGGAAAATATGTTGAGCACATTGTAAAAATGAGGGTGAAAATTTCAAGAAAGTTACATTTTTTTAGTGATTAGATGCAGTCATTAGCGATATTCAGCAATGTTCTGACAGCTTTCACTACAATTTCCTCTTTTGTTTTTGAAAAATTCTACTCTAAAGAAATGCATCCAGCTAAGTTATAATTAACTTGACTGTCAAAAGATATTATGTATCGTCAACTGTTTACCATCCTAAGACAGACAAAAAGTAGCAGTAGTATTGTTCTCTGTCTAATCAGGTCAAACAATGGCAATTTTAATTAGAGTTATTGTCAAGACGCAGTTAAAGTCTATAATAGCAAAATGTCAGATGTGTGTCCTGGCATCTTTTAACCTTATAGAGAAAGTGAAAATCTTTTGATTTATACATTTGGAATTTCTTCTCAATTGTGTTGCAACAATACTCTTTACATGTTTGGCAAACAATGGCTAGTGGCCCACCTATCAGTTCTAATAAGATGTTAAAAATCTCATGATACTATTTCAGTTTCTTAGTAGTATACAAAAGCATTAATATTTGAAAGCATAAATGTTTTCTGAACGTTTACGGAAATTATTTTTCCTACACAAGTTATTTTATGCACAATGTGGTACTTTAGTAAAGAGATATCGTTACACAAAATACCAAATAATTTAGTTTTTAAAAATGATTTTGGGTTATTACTAAAAGCATCATGCTTGCAGGAACATATTTAAGCTGGCTGTAAACACAAACTCTCTTCTGATTTTTCTTTAAGTAGGATGCATAACTTTCAACAAGGTCCAATAGTAATGAGTGTATTTTAAATGCAATAAATGTTCTTTCAATTGAACAATTTATAGATAATTCTGAATTATGTTTAGATGAGTTGATCTCTTAAATTTTTAGACTTTTTTTGCCCTGTACAGTTTTTGCTAGAGGGAAAAGATCCCAAATAAAATAAGCAGCTTATCTAAACACAAACAAATCCAGTTGAAGAACATGAATATAATTTACGGTCGCTTTTACCAAATATATTGTTTAAAATACATTTGTTTCTATTTGCTAATTTACTCATTTGACACATGCTAATTTTTCAGGAATTAGATTCACTCTTTTAAGGAAATGTTTCTTGTTACATACTGACTTTCAGGTCATGGCACATGCGGTTTAAGGTAATAAGACTCGCAATTACTTTTCTATTTTGACACTCCAGTCCAAGAACATCGTGTTGCATTTAATGAAGTAGGCCATTTCTGCCTTTAGGATGTGTTCAGGCTGTACTTTGCCTAGGTGGCTGAGCTGTCCATTACATACAAATAATCAGCCAATAATGACCAGGGGCTCCTGGGAAACCTGTTTCAATGAACAAGATCCCTCTTCGCATTGTTTCTTCTTACTCTTTCTGTAAATCCATGTCTGTTCTCTTCCAATATATGCTGTCTCCTGGAACTTCCAGTCTCACTTCTGCATAGGACATATAGGAAGGGATCAGGATCATGGACCTGAGCTTTTGTCGGAAGCAAGAAAAGGTAAAAATCGCAGTTAAAGGGCTGCCCATTACCTTTGCACTGCTGCCCTTCAGCCTCCCGGCTCTCAAGATCCCTCTCCCCGCCTCGGTACCCCATTCTAGCCCCTCAGCACAGAATATCTGTCATCACAGCTACGTGACAAATCTTTATGGAATACCATGACTTCCTTCTAGAATTTATAATCCTATTCTACATTTTATGAAAAAAATATTTCTAGGAAACCCTTTAAAAAGGAGAGAGGGAACTTACCCCATTCTATTTCAACTAGTCAAATCTAATCTGTGGGTGAGAGAAACTTCCAAAGATGACAAAAAATTCATGTTTGCCACATTCTGAGCTCCTGTATAGAAAGAAAATAACAATAACTGTCACCTGACCTGGCACAGATGGACCTGCTCGGACTTCTCTTCTCTACTGTTCCAGAACTTCTCATTATCCTGGAACATATACCTCATTGTTCAAGGTTTCCATTCACTCGTTCATTGCCCCAGACCTCCCCTCCTTACCCTCTGCAGGGGGGCACCTCTGTCTAGTGGCAACAAGAGTTATTCATTATGCCAGAAACCGAGGATAAAATGGCAGAAACAAACAGGATTCATGAGAATAGGTAGATTGCCCTAGATTGCCCTCCGTGTGCTACGGTTTTATTGCACCATGTGAAAAGTGCTACACTTCTTCCATTTAGGCAGATAGATACGTTTCTGTGAGCTGCCTTGAGACTATATCCAAAAACAGAGAAACTTTTCCTTCAGATGAAATGCTTTTTGGAATTCCTCTGAAACTCAAAAGTTTGCTCTTCCCTGAGAAAGCAGCACTTGGAAGTGAAGGGTTTCGTGAGAGCAGTAGATCAACATAAATTCATGGCAGAATTTTTGCTTTTATTTTGCCTCTCTCCTCAACTTGGAGTCCCTTTAACCTGTATGAGTGTGTGTGTGTGTGTGTGTGTGTGTGTGTGTGTGTGTGTGTGGTGCCCTACTTAAATATAATTTCTGGTTACTGGAAATAGAGGGACAGGTACTTTGTTTAAAAAAACAAATTACAAGCAACCAGGGCTTTGTCAGCTTAAGTCTTTTGAGCAAGTAGCACACTTCACTTTAGCCAGACCAGCAAAAGAATTCTGCTGTTAAAAATGTTGAAAGCAGCAGCTCAAAGTATTATATCTAATAACTCAATATGCACTCTAATACAAGAATCGAAGCAATAAAGCCAGAGGAATTGGACTTTGTATCAGGTAACCATTAAGAAGTTACTTTGAGAAGATCTGCAGAAAATAACTTGTTCTACAGGTAGAGAAACAAAATTTGACATTGCACTAACACAAGTAATTGGGGCTCCATGCACTGGAGGGATAGTCTCTTACTTCTTCAACAAGTATTTATCGTGTGTGTGTGTGTGTGTGTGTGTGTGTGTGTGTGTGTCTCCAGTGAATATCATGTTCGTGTGATGAATATGATGGTGACTATACCAGGTCCAAGCCTGAGGGAACTTGAAGTCTAGACAAGAATACAGTCTGATTGTGTGAGAGGTCAAAGCAGTGGGAACAGGACAGGCCAAGTGGTAGGAGTTTGGGGGTGTGAAAGAGTAAAATGATAGATTCTAAACCTCATTGCAAAGAAATCAAAACTGCCCCAGTGAACTTACAGCAAACCAGAAATATTGGCCTTTTCCAAGAAAGCAATATTACTGTAATATATAAGTAATATACTGTAATGTGTAAGTAATAAGAAAGTAATATTACTGTAATATGTAAGTAATATCACTTCAAAGCCTAGTCAACAAAAGCCATCTTTCTATTTAGACTTTATTTTATACATAATCTCTCTTTAGTATAAGCCAGCAAACTTGTATTTTAAAATTCCTATGTCACCGGAAAGCTGTCATGTAAACCGGGAAATCCATGCAAGGACTAGAGGAATTATTCCATTTCCACATCAGAGTTTCGTTGCTGTGCTAGAGGAACTCACACTAATGCAGTAACATTGGCCCGGGTCTGGCTGGAAAGTCCTGTTGATTTGTGCACTTTGCAAGGAGGTTGATAGAAACAGTTCTTAGTCATGGAAATGCTGAATAGATTAACGTGGTCTGTTTCTGGTGAGCTTACGATTAATGGCATTCACCCTCCTGGCAAGGCAAGTTAAGAGGAGTGGTTTGCTTCCCAGCAGTACAGCACGCAGCTCTCATAAGATTTCGTTGGCACATTTTTATTAGCAACAAAGACTCCAGCAGCTCCAAGAATGCATCTTCCCAAATTAATTTATGAGTTCTTTCCCTGGCTCTCTCGTCATTTCCCTGAGAACACTCATATATTTAAGTTGCTACTCATAGCTCATCTACCAGTCCATCCATTTGGGTGGGTAGATGAGAAAAAATAAGGCATGAGAAATACTTCTTACTTTTACTCTTTTGTATTAAATAAGCATACTGTCTCAATGTTTGCACGACTCCTTTGTTATTGGAATTGCTTCCATTACAGCTCTTCTTTCCGTGGCTGACTGTATCTTCAACCCCCTGCATATCCCCGTGGTGTCCTTCAACACAAGGTGGCCCATATGGTGCTTTATGGTGCCACTATTTGAAATCTGGAACATAATCCTAATATTTCTTCATTTAACAAATATTTACTAACCATGAAAGGCTGGGTATTTGTGTTAATTCTAGAGATATAGCAGTAAATAAGACAGAGTTGCTGCCTTCAAGGGACTTACAGTCTAACATAAAGGGGATGTAAAACAAATAGTGACAAGATTCTTTGAAAAAGCAAAATGAGGGGCACCAGGCTTCTTTCTTATCTTGCCCCAAGGCTTCTCTGTCCATACTGCTATCGGATATTTCTCAGCACCCAGATGCACCTATTCAAAGTTGCCAGAAAGTTAATGCCCTGTGGAAAAAACTGGTCTTGGATAAATTCTTCCCTTTCCCGTTCCTTCCTCCTCCAGATTTCTCCCTGTTCTGATAGATAATTAGGATGCTATTATTAGTAAGGAGCCTTTCATGGTTAGATCCAAATGTCTGCTACTAACCTGAATTTCATTTCAATTAACCACAGGTAAAAGCTTTGGCAAGTATGTTGCCACCATGCACCAGGTGCAAGCACTTGGATCTGTGCAGTTGTGAATCTTGAAAGACATGTGGCACTGATTATGAGGAATTTGAAGTGGACTGGCTTATTTTAACTGCAAGGAAAACTTTGTAAGATAAAAATAATAAGCAGAACACATTTCATTGCCAATTTAAGGAAACTGGAATAGGAATTTTGCAAAACTTGTATATACGGCAGAATTTTAATGGGACTTCTAAACATCAGACTAAAGTCAATTCCTAATAGAACTGCAAAAGAGGCTGACCTGGGGCACCCCATGACTGTAACCGGCTGAAGGCACCATCGTGAGCTGAGTCGTGAAATCCACAATTCACATGGTTAAGCACGTGGCGATCCACAGCACAATATAATTATGTAAGTAGGATTGTTCTAGAACATGTCTAGAACAAGAGAGCCAGATTCCTTGCCGACTATCTCTATTACATTGCTTCACCTTCAATTGACGTGTAAGTAGAGGTAAGATGTAAGGATCTCTTTTAGTCAAAGGATGGAAGGAAGCATTTGGGTCTATCTCACAGTTAGAATATACTTGGCGAAAGTTGTTGCTAGCCAAAAATGTATGACAGTGGTGGGACGTGCCCTTACGGTGGATTTAGAACGACCCCGTGAACAATGGATGACGCGATGGGAGGTGCTACAGCTGCACACTGAACTGACTGGCGTGTACGAGGGTACAGATGCCCTTCGGTAGTCATCCCTGGGATGGCGTGATGGATCCACCAAGAGTTTACGTGTTAAAAAATAGGTAATAAGTCTAAAGGGAAGGGTTACTTTATTTTCACTCCTGTAAATTTCATCTTCCAGCAATAGACTGACGAAAGCTCTCTAGCCATAACTATTTCTTGAGAAAAACAACCAGACATCTGGTGACACCTGGATTATGTCAAATACCTTATGCCCTGAAGGAGACTGTGATCTGTACTTATGGAATCAATCCTCACTCCACCGACGTGTTGATTTTTCTTACTTACGGTGCTTATTCTAGGAACAATACCTGGGGGCTCAGATCCCTATGCCACAAATAAAACAAAAAACAACAACAAAAAAACCCCCTGCTCTAACCAGAAGAGTGAAATGAGTTTCAGTTATGTCATTGCTATAAATCAGCGAGTCTTACTGTCTTAATAGCTCATTTTCCTCAGTTAATTTCTGTATCTTCTTATAGTTCTGAACTTAGCAACTACTGCATTCGACTCTTTGCACTACAGCTTTAATATTTAGCAGAGTTCTATCTCTTTGTCCTGATCTTGTGCTTCCTAACATTTGTGATATTCTAATATTGCTTTAAAAGAACTGATTCCATTTTAGCTATGCATTACTTTATCATTATGAGCTAATAACTAATATATTTTCACATAATTTGGGATATTAAGTACTTCAATTTTAAAAATAAAATGTAGACAGTTTTCTAATCTTTGAAATGGAAATGGCATTTGTTGTGTTGCCACAGGGATTAAATCTGGTTATATATGGTGTGTTTAGATAAGTGCTTGGCATGAATTAAGAGCTTATAAATATATTTATAATTGTTCATGTGGAAATTATTCATATGGACCTTTATATATGAATACTGGTACAGATAATCTCCAACCGATGTTTCTTCCATTTTATCTTGGTGCAAACTAATACATATTTGGTGGGAACCACACTTAAAATTTTGAATTTTGAATATCGAGCTTTTCTCTGCACAAGCAATATGCAATGCAATACTCTGTCAAGGTGCTGAGCCTGTCTCCAGAGGGGCCTTGTAATCATAACAGGAAACAACTCGTACTCTGCTGTGTAGCATGTTGCTAGGTAAGATATGTTCAAAGTATTTAAACTTCCAGTATTTTCAAGTCTTAATACATTTATTGGGGATTAACCATATCTGAAGTACAGGAGCATCTGTCAATTCACTAGAGAAAGTAAATCCTCAATTATCTTCAAATTAACTCATCCTTTGACATGACCAAGATGCTGTAACCATAAGATGATAGATGATCGATTGATTGATAGATGATAGATGATAGATTTGTTTAACTGTTATGCATCCCTAAATTTAGAACTTCCTAACTATTGGTAATTCTTAGGTGCCCCATAGAAATGAGGCATAAGCCAGCTAAAGATGTGCTAAGATGTCAGCTTCAGTAGGACTCCTAATCAGATGCAATAACTTTGAGTTTTCCTGCCAAGAAGAGCCCTTACCTTTTTAAGAACGCGGCTTAATCATCTGGGTCCAGGTTGTAAATCACTTTTCTTTCATGCGAGTAGTAGGCTTCCAAGTAGAAAAAGGAACTGCTGTATGTACACATGTTTTATGGCTTAACATACTCATATACCAGAGGACATATTTCCTCGTAACTCTTTCTAATTGATAGGTGTGTGCAGAAAGGTATTAAATCTTTCAATATTCTGGAGTATTTTTAAATTTTTCATGCTTTCAAGCCTTTAAATATATTATTCTCTCTTCCTGTAATATTTTAACTAGATTTTTCGAGACTCAGCTCAAATGCCACTTTCCTGTGACTCCATGTCCAAATTAAAAAGTAAAATTAAAAAAAAAAAAAAAGATAAGAGCCTTTTCCAATCCATCCCTAAAGCCAGATTTTGACTTCTTTGTGTCACAAACGTCCACATCTTTACACAAATCAGATCATTACACAAAGATGACCTTCTCAGAAAATCATTTCCAGACAACAATAGTATTCATCTATTATTACTGCTGCAATAAATTTCCACAACTAAGTAACTTAAAACTTCAAAAATTTATTATCTTACAACTGTGGAGGCCAGAGATCAAATACAAATTTTTCTTGGAGAAATCAAAGTTTAGGCTGAATCATGCTCGAGAAAAACGTGTTTCCACTTCCTTCCACCTTCAGGTGACTTCCGGTACGGCAAGGAACTGTTTATACCTATAGAACTAATAATATTTGAGTATGTTTGATTATGGAGGCTGAAGCATAAGACTGACTAAGCGCAAGTGTGATGATATCTGAATCTTGGATTAAGTATGCTCCAATGCACAGAGAAGTGGCATATGCGCAGAAGGCAGAGACCGTGGAGGTCATGGCAACATTGCTGGGCGAACTTCTTTAAGAAAAGACGCGCTGTCCAGATACAGGGAAGGCTGTCCGCTGATGAATTCTACTAGAATAGGATCAGGATCCAGCTCACTTTGGAGCCAACCCTGGTTACACTGTTATAAGGGCTTGTCCGTGCTGCAGACACGGGAATCCAGTGAGGGGAGATCTTTGCTTTGGACTTCCGATCGGGGTGGCTAACACTGTCAGTGTGCACCATAAGCAGAGTTTCCCCTCTGAAATTTGCATTTTTCCCTCTTTCTTTTAGAGATGTCAGCTATTTTTATCACATTCTGAAGAATTTCACTACCCAATTTGCTCCCCCTTTATCGTCAACAAGTGTTTCTACAATAAACTCTTTCCATGTTTATCTTACCATCTTCTTTCTACAAAACCAACTGAGATGTCATTAAATTTGGCTGCAATGATAGTTTTGTCTGATGTGCTTCTTTAAAAGAAAACAAATTTCAGAATTCGTTTTTGTCCTAAACATATACCGATAAATTTAATTCAAAACTTGTTTAAGGTATCACTGTTAGAAATTGCTTAAAGAAACAAACTTATGTAACTATATAAATAGTAGCATTGACATATTTCATTCTCTGTGGTGCTATTATTGGAACTATGTTGCCGATTTAAAATATTAAGGAATTTGGTAACAGTTAAAATGTAGTTGGGATGAAGGCGCAAGTTTGCCTCAGTTAAAGTTGGAGCAGTTGTTTCACTGTAGGAGCAAAATATACTTAATTTAAAAATAGCAATAATAGGAAATGTACCAAAGCAGAACTGTAAGATTCATAAAAATTTCTACTTTTCATTTGAACCAGTCATAAATAAGAAATTTCCACTATCAAATTATTATTTAAAAATTTGGGGAGAGTGGATTTTTCGACACGAGGTCTCACTATGTAGCCCAGATGGGCCTCAAACTTGTGGCAATCCTCCTGCCTCAGTCTCCGAGTGCTGGGATGACAGGCGTGCAGCACCACACCTGGTTCCTGTGAAATTATTGCTATTAGCATTTCATATTCTAATTTCACAATGAAAATTGGATAGTTATTTCCATGATAAACAAGTCCTGTCACCTTTGTATCAAATCAAAATAAAATAGAATAACAATAATTTAAGAATATTTCTATTTACAAGAGTTGGTTATTGTGCCATTAACACTTTTGAAAAACTGCCACAACTTTTTCTTGTTTTGATTAAAAGTCAGCCATGCTCATTCTTTACCACATTTACAGCACAGTCTACAGAATTTTGGCCAACCTGCTGTGGCTACACTCTGTTTCTTAAGTCAGAGGTAATGAGAGGGCTTGTGTGCCAATTCTTAAACAATGAGTTTGGTTTTCTGGCATTTCTGGAAGAAATTGTCATCCATTGCCATCTTTTTTCAGCTCTTGTTTGTCTGCAGCATTCACACAATACAGATTTTCACCATCTGCGGGCCATACATAGAACAGTAAGAGGCATGACATGTCTGCTTGAGACAGATTTATCTCCTAGTTTAGAAATGATAGTAATATAAACTCTTGTGGGTTGAACCGAGTCTCCCTTTAAAAAAAGTATGTTGGAATTCTAACACCCGGTGCCTCAGAGTGTGACCCTATTTGGAGGTGAGGTCTTTATAGACGTAAACAAATTAAAATGAAGAGAGTGAGCCACAACTGAACATAACTGGTGGCTAATTGAAGAGGGAAAATCTGCAGTAACAGAAAGGTAGGGAAGGTGACATGAAATCACGCAGAAAATGTCATCTATGAGCGAGGCGACTGGGAGCTTAGAGAAGGACATGCGGGGCACACGGCCTCCCCTGCAGCCCCTGGAAAGTGCCAACTCTGCTAGATAACACATTTCCACTCTTTATTTTATCATTTGTGGTACTTTTATCACAGCCTCAGGAAACTAACACTCAGGCTATGTTTAATTCATTTCAAGACATATGAACTTCATTTCAGGAACAATTTATTTTTAGAGTCACTATTTTCCTTCAGCGTGTGGTTTTGAATAAGACAGCACTTCTTCGTTTGTCATGTACATCATTTTCTGCATGTGTTCCTAATACATTCCCACTCCTCAGAATGCAATAAAGGAAGCCATAATAATACCAGGTGGATACCAATGTCTTTTACTTATTTTTTTTTGATTGAAAATAATTAATGACCAAAATACAGTGAATCTGAAGATCTCTTGTGATAGGCAGCTTCCAAGATGGCACACAGAGAGCCTGCCTCATGATATTCATCCTTTTATGTAACCTCTTCCTTTTCAGTGTTGCTTGAGTTCAGATACTGCTTCACAAAATTAGGAGATGGCAAGAGAGATGAAGAGTCACACCAAACTTGAGATTATAAAGACTGTAATTTCCATTTCTGTTGTATTTGAACAGCTTATGCTGGAGGAAGGAAGTTAGCATATTGCAAACACTTTATGGAGAGTCCTGCAAAAATCATTACAAACTGAGCCTTAATCTAGTTGTCCACAAGAAACTGAATCCAGCCAACAGCATGTGCCTGTGAGTAGACAGAGCAATTCTGGCCAATGCCCTGGAGTTACCTCGAGAGCGTTTGAAACAGAGGCACCCAGGTAAGCAGCACCCAAATTTCTGAGTTGGTGGTCCCCTTCTACTTTTTGGGGTGATTTGTTACGCAGAGATATATATATATATAATTAAAACCCATTAATAATTATTAACACTTTTCTCCCTCTGGGTGATAACGTCATATTGATATCATAATACAGGTCTTGTGATATTAAGGGAACTAAAAGTGATGATAATGCTGTGGGTAAAAAGAACTTTGTTACAGAGAGGACTAAATCTCGAAAATGTTAACAAACTTTTAAATTGTGATTTCACAATTGTTTCTTCCTAGATTTCCTTTAGAAACAAATTTGCAAAGCTTTGCTCTGAATGCTAAGTATTTAAAATAACCTGCAAGCATATTATATTTTCTAACACATAACTCCATTCTACCTCTTTCAGAGGCTGAAAGGTTCAGTTAGTTTTTGTTGTTGTCATTGTTCCTGGAACTGTGTTATTTTAAGTACATGCTATTACAATATAAATGTTTTATTCAGTGAAAGAAACCTTTAATGATGCTAATAAGATTATATAATTTCATGAAGAAACTATGCAGTACAAAGAAACATGACATTGTTCAATGAAAGACTGTCAAAATGCTTGTTCTATTACGTACTGTCTGAGATTTCCCCAATTTGTGAGTTTTAACTAGATAACAGATGAAATAAATATTTCTTTTATGATTCAATCAAATTTCTATAATGAATATATTAGTTTTCTAATGTCACTCTATTAAATTACAACAAATTCAATGGTTTAAAACTCAACAAATTTACTACCTCATATTTTTAAGGTGAAGAATCTAACATGAATCTCACACAGCTAAAATCCAGGTTTTTGTAAAGTGTGTTCCTCTCTGAAGGACTTGGGCAGAGGATCCATTCCTTTGCTTTTTCCAGCTTCTAAAGGTGCTCACATTCTTTAGCTTGTGGCTTCTCTTTTCATTTCTAAAGTTAATAGTAGTGCAGGTCAAATTGTTCTCACATCTTATCTCTCTGACCCATTTTCTGTTTTCATGTCTATCTCTAATCACATTTAAGAATGTTCTCTGTTTTTGAGGACTGATAAGATTAACCTAGATTCGGCTGAGTAATCCAAGAAATTTCTGAATCTTGAGGTCTGTAACCTTAATCATAACTACAAAGTCCATTTTGTCACTCATAACATTCAGATGGTTCACAGATTACGGCCTTTATTCTGGCTACCACAGGACACAATTGTCTTTTGTTAAAATGCATAAAATAAAGTTTAATTCTGAAATTTGAACTTCAATATACAGACTCAAGAAATAAAAAAGGTATAAAATTTAAAAAAAACAAACTAAAGTTCAATATGACAACAAATTTTATTTTAAATGAAAATGTGTTACCTTAGATTAGAGAAAGTGAGTTCTAATAAAACAGACTGAATATCTAGCAAATTTAGCACAGTAAAAATTAATATATGTTAGTACTGTAAATCATTTTGACATAGCTGAGAGCTGATTTGGGGGGTTATCTGCTGCAAATCATGAAGATTTTCATATTGAGCGACTTTTTGAAGTCTGTATTTTTAACCAAAACAACCAACTTTATGTAATTTTTAAAAGGATTAGCAATATTAGCTAAACTTTTTTTAATTTTAATGCTGTATTGAAAGCAAAAATAAGAATCCGTGCAAATAGGACTATAGCAGAAATTAATAGCTTATTGCTCATTTTTCAGGTAATGCTTTTTAGTGTGTTAATATTAAAGTAGTATGAATTTAAAACAGATCTATTAATTTCTTGAGATATCTCCCATGTAATGTTCATGGCATAGATCTAGGATTCTTGTAGTCCTATTGTCAAAAATATTGAGATACAAGTAAATATTAGTTTCTCTATATATGTTGATTTGTATTGACTACCTATGTTATGTCTTGTATCTAGATGTCCCCTCAAATCCCCATGTGCTCGTAACTGGGGCTTTTCAGAGCTGGTTGGATCTTAGGCATGTGATATGGAAATTAAGGGTGTGTGGTACTAAATTAGTCCTCTGATTAGAATTAACATAGTTCCAGATGTGAATAGTCAGAAGAGCTAATCTGGGTAGGGGTGGCACCAATCAATATGCTCATAGCCTGGATAAGATTATAAAGAGAGAGAGCTGCTGCTTGCTGCTTCTCTGTCTCCTGTCTGGTATGTCATGGACTGTTTCTCCTCTGTGATGCCCATCTGCCATACTACCCTGCCTTAGAGGTAGCTGACTATGGACTGAAACCTGACAAACTGTGGACTGAAATAAACCTTTCCATATTTAACTTGTAGGTGTTGGATATTTTGTCTCAGCAACAAGAAAAGTAACTAAGACAACATAATATTAGTTACTTTTTTATGCTTATTTAATCCACTTAGAAAACAGAAGTCTGATTACATCAGCGCTCAACTTACACACAGTCACTGATTGTTTTATGTTACAAATAAATGGAAGTATTTGCTATTCCTAAATCACAGTTTGGAAAGCGCATGAATTCAAACTCTTCTTCCCCACCAAGAAATACTTCATGAAAATTTCAATCAAGATTATATGAATCTTAAATATATCTATATTTTAAGAGTATCCCCAAAACAAAAATTTACTTTTATTTTTGTTTGTGAAAATATGCAATACATTTATTTTATGCCTCTGATTATTAGTAACAATTCTTTAAATTTTACTCAGTCCTGAAGAAAGTAAATTATAGAGAAAATGGTAGCTATTATTAAAATAAACATAATTACATACACTCACATAGTTTCAAGAAATATAGAAGATAATTAATAAAAGATATTTAAGCATAACCTGATGACTACATTTTGTAAAGAAAAGGACAGTGAAACACTTGTTATAGAAAAGAGTAATACTTTTAAATTTTGAGGGAAAAGATGTCCATGTTTCTGAAAGAATAGGATAGAAAGAAAATTCTTAGGCCATTTATATTCTGTTAGCTAATGCTGAAAATTTTGGTCAGAGCTTTATTTGAAAGTTTCCATTTGAAAGAATGATACAGTTTTTTAAATGTCAATATATGTTGGTTTCAAAAAATAATGACATCTTTGAAACTACCTATTTAAGTGTAACATTGAAATATATATATGCATATTTATTTATATATTTTATATATTTATATATTTATACATATACATAAATATAAAAAAATGCTTAGGGGATAGCACAATTTTTTGAAGTTTTCAAAAAGTTTGACATTTATTAATTTAAACTAGATTCAAATTCTGATCGTCATTTGCAGACCTCCAACTCCATGGTAAGTTTTTTTGTAGTAGAAATTATTTGAAGCTTGTAATTACCGTCAGTTTTCACAGTATTTTATATAAATCTAGGATACATTGCAGAATCTCAGTGATATTTTCTCTAAATTTTGATACATTTTTCTATTCCATTATCTTATTTGCTACTTAAGCTAGTAATCATTACTATTAATCGTTATTGTTGCTGTTTAATCATTATTCATTAACTATTCTCAGCTGTACGAAACAGATTAAAACAGTAAAAAATGGAGAGAAGTGGTCTATTTCTTTAAAAGAATGGCATACCAGTGAATCAACTGTTACAAGTGCAAAATCCTTCACTGTCCTTATTTCATTGGCTAAATACTGCATCAGCTTTCAAAGAAGTATTTTTTTTAAAGACTGAAAACAACTTGAGATCTGCTTTCTGTCACTGAGCATGGTTAAAATTCATAATTTATTATTTAATGCTCCTAAAGGCAAAGAAAATTGTCAAGTGTTTCACTACAATTCGATGGGTCAGAAGATAAATTTTAAAAAGATGGTACTGAATCTGGGCCCTTAACATGTTGAAATGTATATCTGTTGAATTTCAGACTTCATGGTTTTAAATGATTCTGTGAATGCATTTTTTCAAACTTAATAATTAATGATTTAATTATATATTTCTAAGGACAAAAGGAAATTATGACATTCTCGTTCAGCTTGTGATTCAACAGGAAAGATTTCATCATATTTTGTGGCTTAAAAAATCTATTCCATTCTATTTTGCTAATAAAAAAGTAAGAAACCATTATTTCATTTTTGATGGTGTCTACGTGGCAAAATACACTTGATGCACATTATAAGAAGGCACATGCTGTAGGCAGGTGTGTATACAGTGAGGCACGAAATAGTTAATGTCAAAATGAAATAATTAATTGGTCAAGTCACTTTAAATAACATTTATAAATTCATGAATCTGGATGTTTGGCAATTATGAAGTAAAGATGATGGTGTTTTCTGTGCCACAAAATTAGAAGCTGTCAAAAGTTTCAAAATATCTGTCACCTATTTTGTTTTGATGATATAAGGGTAAGGAAAGCAAGCAGAAGGAATGATAACTTAGCACTCAATAGAAGTGTGCTTGAGATAGAGAATCAGTGTTTATAAGATACTTTTCAAGGTCATGCATAGCAGTAGCATTGCTATATACTATTCTTTGTCTCTCCAAATTCCTATGTCCAAGCATTAACCCTCTATGTGACTTTGTTTGATGGTAAGGACATTCAGCAGCTAATTAAGTTTCAATGAGATTACAAGGGTCAGACTTTAATCTCACAGGCCTGGTGTCCTTGCAGGAAGAGGAGACACCAGAACCAGCTCACTTCCGTTCTCTTTCTCACTCTCTGTCTGTGTCTCTGTCCCTGTCTGCCTGCCTGTCTCTCTCTCTCTCTCTCTCTCTCTCTCACACACACACACACACACACACACACACACACACACACTTAAAAAGCCAACTGAGAACCCAATAAGAAGGCAGTACTCTGCAAGCTAAGCACCATGATTTTGTTCTGCTGGCCTTAGGAAATATGAAGAAATGTTTGGGGTTTTTTTTTTCCCTATTATTTAAACTATTCATTGATATTTCATTTTAGCAGAGCTAGCAGACTTATATACATGGGACAAAATAAATTGAACTAAATTCATACATACAAGAGCCTCAGAAAAAAGTAAATCAGAAAATCTAGATAGCAATCAATGTGACTATGTCCATATCCTGGGTGTGATATTACAGATAAATTCCTCATTTCCAGCCTACCTGTTGGGCAACTGTTTGGATTTAAGACCAAGGCACACTGTCCAGAGTTAAGATGCCCTGCTCAGACTTCCAAACCACTTTCAGATTTACAACCCAGGACGATGGGGGTGGCATTACAGTGGCTTCTTCTACTCTACAGTGCTGTAGCTTTTGCTAATTGCACTGTACAGTACAGTGTTGTAGTTTCGTGTTCTGTTATATAGTACAATGTTGCATGTAAAATTTATGCAAATAATAGCAGAATCATCAAGTTGGTGTTTGCTTTGACCACTATTTTGTTCTGAATACTTTAATGCTATATATACAATTCCTCATTCATGACCAATTCATTCAGCAATCTAATTGCAGGACTAGAACTAGGTCATTAAATGAGGAATATATGTATGATATTATTTTGTTAAATATTATACTGGGAGAGAACGAAAACATAAACAAACTGTAGGATGAGGTCCACTTGACACATTATAGTTTTTCCCATATGCCAAATTTTAAAGTTTGGGTAAAATCACTCGGACCTGGGTTGTGTCCATTAGAGGTGTTCCCTCTGAGTCTCTGTTGTTCACACACCCCCGATCATAAATCAAGAAGTTCATAGGACCAATAAAACACAAAACAGGGCCACAATCTGGTTACTTCTTAGGACCCCAGAAATTTACTCCTAAACACCTCAGACTTTTGAGCTCTGCAGGATTCTTTGCTGTGGGTCCATCCTCTGAGGAGATCATGAAAGGTCCAAGGGAAGGCTACTTAAAAGACGTGGACAGGTTTTAAACATGTGGCCTGGTGTCCACTGTGTGTGCAGGACATTCTTCCAATGGGCGCTGGAACAGAAAGGAAGATGAAGTGACTCTGGGATCACTCCCCACATGGGCACAAAAATTCTATATTCACACCATCCTTCCAAGTCACCATCAAAATGTGCCAAATTGTGAGATTTATTGCCATTATTTATAATGGGTGAGTATTGACAAATACATTAGTGGACCTCCATTTGTGGTTTTACTTTGAAATCTACAAATGTTAGTGAAAACGTGGGTGAAATAATCATAATTGATAATTCATCAGAACATTTTCAATTTAGGGAAAAATTTACATTCTTTTTCCAAAATGATCCCAAATACCTACTTGAATTGAAAAATTTTGGGGGCCATCTCCTTTTAAAAAAATATTTGCTGCACAATGCAGTTTAGTGTACAGAACCTGTACACTAAGAGATGAGTGGAATCAAAAAGAAAAGGAAAAGGAGAGATGGGAGAAATATAAAGAAGAGAGCATAAAATGTTAGATTGTGATCACTAGCCTAGCCTACGACATAGTTACTAAATGTCATTCGCTACGATGTGAACATTCCCTCCAAAACTCATGTTACAATCTAATCTCTAATCACCATGGAAATAGCATTTAGAGATAGGGCCTGCAAGAAGTGTTGAGGCCGTGAGGGCATGACCTTCACAAATAGATTAATGCTATCCCTGTTACCATGGGAAGGGGTGGTAATAAATGGAATCAATTTTGTGTGAACCTTTTCTTACCATAATTCATTTTCCTTATAAATTACCCAGTTTGTGGTACTCTGTTATAGCTATTCAAAGTGAAGTAAGATAATGTTGAAGC
This sequence comes from Hystrix cristata, assembly GCA_004026905.1. Taxonomy (NCBI): domain Eukaryota; kingdom Metazoa; phylum Chordata; class Mammalia; order Rodentia; family Hystricidae; genus Hystrix; species Hystrix cristata. The sequence goes on along the minus strand of PVJO010008017.1, from coordinate 60,771 downwards.
AACTAACTCACTTTTGAACTTCTCTGTTCTATTAAAACTCAGTTTTCTTTTTTCCCTTGTATTGTGGGAGAGGGAAGACCACAATAAAGAAACAGGACTCTTAAAATTTATTTCCAGTTTTGACTGATGTGTCTATTTGACCTTCATTTTAATTCTGTAGGATTCAATTTATATTGCTTTTTAAAAAATAAATGCAGATAAAAGTAATATATGCTTACACTGGAAAGCTTTGAAAATGAATAATGGTATAAAAAGAAAATATAAATCACCCATCTAGAGATAACCACTATTAATATTTTGATATATACCTTCCATTCTTTTCTCCTAATGCATGTTCCTGTTTACACTCTTTTTTTTACTTCAATTCATGAGCCTTTTCACATCTCTTAAATATTCTTCTAAAGTGCCTTTTTTATTATATGAATAAATATGCCAATACATATTCTATAATATGTTTACCCTTTCTCATATTCTGGACATTTAGATGACTTCCAAATTTTTTACTATTCTATATAATAGTCAAATTAAAATCTCTATATATAAATCTTTGAGTTTATGACTACTTACCTAGGCTATATTCCATAAAAAGAGGATTAGAGGATCATAAAATATGACCTTTCTGACAAGCTCTTGATAGGAATTCCCAAATTGCTTGAGCCTCAGTTTATTGGTGAAATGAGAAGCTTGTGTTAGATAATTTCAAAGGTGCTTCTCTCAGCTGTAAAATCATACGACTCTATGACTTTTAGCCAGCTCATATGGATTTCGTGTTAAGAAGTCTATGATTCATTAATCATGTAATGTTTTCTGACACGTAATAATAACTTGAAAACAATACTGGGTTCCTGCTTATTTCTGTCTTTTTAAACGAAGGACTTGGGGATTGATTTGTTAGTCTCCCAAAAGCTGACTATGAAGCAAAGATTCAAGTATAAATTATTATATTAAAGAAATACTCCCAGGTTAAAAAGAGTAAACTGTAGAAAAGGCAAAACAGGAAATGAGAAGAAACCAAAAAAGAGTGTCATTTTTGCTGAAGTCCCAGGCTCAGTCCGATACAGTTCTAGGCTTATTCTAGCTCCAACCGCAGTAAATCATTCACGTCTCCGGGTAAACTTGAGCTCTTCCCTGAAGCCCTCCTGCAGGACTACGGCATCTACTGGGGAGGTTCGTCCCTGCTCTTCCCTCTGCCGATCTCTCTGTATCTCTTAGAGTTTAGAGCAGAGCGTGGACCTTGTTTCTTTTCCTTCTTGGGCGGTCTATCTGTAGTAGATTCTTCCTGCCATGTGAGAAATGTGTTTACATATCATCTCTTTTATTGTAAGGATTTTATTTGTCTATTTTTTTTTCTTTTTTGTTTTTAACATTTTATTTATAAATAAAATAAAATGTATTAAAAATTGAAAGAGGGGCCGAGGATTTAGCTCAGTGGCAGAGTGCTTGCCTAACAAGTACAAGACCCTAAGTTCGCCCCCTGGTACCCTCCTCCACCAAATTGAAAGAAACAGTGCCATGGGGAGACAGTTTGACAGTTTCGTACACTCGGAAAGTTAAAACCAATAATTTAGCGGCGTGTCCTTGAGTCTGGGTTGATGTGATATTTCCTCAGACCAGAGTTCCAATGAGAAATTTTGGTCAAAATTATAACTAAGGGACTGCTGAGCTGTGCTAAGCGGATCATTCTGGAAACACATGTTAATCCATGTCGCTGGTGGTGTTACATTTTGTCTCTACGTTAACATCATCACTATGTACATCTAAAATGTCCCATGAAAATAAAATAAATTAAAAAAAGAGGACATCTGCAAAGTTCCTATGGCATAAACGTAATCATTTTGTACCTTAAATAATTGGCAACTATTTTTATAAAGAAAAATATACTTTTCTTCATAAAACTTTTACTCCTCTCATTTGAATATCCACTGTTACTATTGTTACTTAATTCCCCGGGGATTTTAAAATTATATTGTTCATTATATATTTTATGTATTAGAATTCTATTTTATGTATACAATGTACCAATACATGTTCTTGGTAAAAATAAATAAATAAATAAATAAATACCCCCCCAAAAAATAATTCTACTATTAAAAAGATTTTAAGGTAGAATTCTACTATAAAGATTTTCCTTTCTTTTTAACTTATATATTTATCAGTTTTGAATGTATATTAATATGATCTTATGCATACTTAGTTCAATTTTTTTTTTCATTTTTTTGCTTTACTTCAATACTTGAACTATCCCAATATGGTCGGTGACCACTCCTCAATATATTTCTTGCCTTTTCAAGGTAGATTTTTGTTAATATCTTAGATCCTTGTATTCTTCTTTTCTAATTCTAGAACTAGCTGTTTCTCCAGAGTCCTTGGTGGAGAACACTGTTCAGCAAACGAGACGTGTTATGGGCTGAGTGTTCAGTGCTACAGACGTGTCATTGTTTCCAAGCTCTCTCGGCTGACAAAACACGGAAAAGCCTCTTCCAGGTACACACATAGATGCCTGTACGCAAATACACGTGCGCATGTACAAACCCATGTTCCTGGAGGTATCTAAACATTGCTCAAATGATCTAAAAGCATTAGTTTTTATCAGATGCTTCCAATTCAAATCCAACACCAAGGGTTTAATTTTGCATTCCACTTCTGTTAATATGTAATGTTATGTGCATGTGTATGATGAAAAATTGGTCTCCCTGTGCCCTTCATAATTGTTCTTGCTCCATAATCTACTGTATAACCAACTTCCTAACCTGTAGAACTGTTTCAAACAAATCTGCTACAACCAAAGGGAAAATGGATAGAGAAATGACAGAGGACAAAAGAGATTATTCCCCATGAGAATGTACTCAATATCAAGTTCAGAATTGGTGGCCAATTATATTATTTCAGTTAAGGAATGAGTATATTTGCATATGCTGTAGAAATTCAACATTAGTCTGTAATGATTCCATCTGAAATAACTATGTTTTTATAATAATTTCCTGCAATAACACAGTTGCTTAGGAGGTAGTTAATTGATGTTTGTTAAATGGTTGATTGAATTAAATACTTATTTAGGATTAAATTATTCTAGTCTTCCCCATGAAATTCAACAATTTGTTCAATATTGCAATTAATTCTAAACATTCCATTGAAAACAATATATACTTACGAGCATGCAGTAGATTGCTGAAATGTACTCCAATTATGAAAAGGAGCATATCCTAAAATGTGAAACAACTAAAGGACTAACAATAGTCTAAAAAATAAACAGATATATAGTCAAATAAGTAATTGATACTCTATGCTGAGGGATCCTTCTTATAATAACCACCAAATTAATCACTGTAATTATAACTTCGCTAAAAACTGGACATTATTATCAGTAATTAAAGATGAAGAAAACACAGATAGATGTCTAATATTTTGCACTAGATTCACAAGGGGGTGAAACAGATTCAAATTCAGACAAGATGATTTTCGAAGCCTCTTCCAGGCTTAACACTCTCTCTTAACACTCTCTCTTAAGAAATAAGGACTTAACAATAGTATTTATCTCATCGTGATAGGTAAGCTCTCTTCTGCTATTTCTTTCAGATTCAAACACAATCATAAAGAAAAAACAATTACTGAAAGTATAAATTGATCAGTTCTTTTACCCTTGTAAGGTTTCAGAAACTGGAAATGTTAAATCAAAGGTACTATGAGCATTATTTTTGTAAATATTAAATGCATTCCTTTTAAGCTATGAATTGGGGATGATTTTTGTCTAATAACATCAATAGAAAATATGTAATCAGATTTTTAAAAATCAATTTCTGAATTAATGTTCCAAACTATTGCATCTGGAATTTTTTTTTTCCTTTTTTGGCATATTTGTCAATTTTGATGTTTTAATTCAAAATGATTGAAGAAAATCATAGACTTGAAGAAAATTAATCTACCTCAGGTCATGTTCATATAATTTTATGGTCACATAAGCTGTGATTTTTGAATGAAAAATTTATGTTATTAATCTGAGAATTTTCATAAGTAGGCAAGGTCTGTCTTTCAGTCTTATTGTTATCAAAATTATTATACACAAGTAGAAAAGTAACTAGTTATTTACTAGTTAAAGTGATGCAAACTTGTAATCTCGAACATATATTTAAGTAAAAGAAAATGGTACATCATTACAAAACCATAATTTGTGTAAAATTTTATAAACCTCAAAGTCATTTTTCCTTTACCCCATTAAAATTTAGAATTTAAAGAATAATGTCAATAAAGCATTTCAAAAAGTAAATAAGAAAATTCACGTTTTCTCAAAATTCTATTTGAAATTGTGCTAGAATTTATTATACTCAAGATGCAACAACTTTTTCTAACTTTCTACAAGTGAAAAAATTCTACTAAGAATTCATAAAATATTTAAATGTAAGTTATAATGACACCTTACTGAAAATAATGTGGGATGTATATACACTACCAATCTGTTTTCCCTATAACCCAAGTATGTTTAGACATTACTGTCTTCCATTTGCCTTGGAATATAGCACATATATTCCACCGACAATTTTTAAAGAATTTTCTTGGAAATTATTTTCTAATTGTTATTTCCCCCTAAAAGTTTTATTGTCTCTCTGTGAACACCATTTCAACTACAAGTAACAACAAACTCTGACTTCGGACACTGAGAAAATTTATCTCCCATGAAAGGAAATTTGGAGAGTATTAACTGACCAGTTTACTAGTGTTATCAAAAGCTCAGTTGTTGTTGTTGTCTTCGTTTTCTTACACTAACAATGAATACTGACTTTATTCTGAAATGAGCTCTATGCCTGGTTACAAAGTGGATTCAATGGACCACGGGCTTCGTTGACACAAGAACTCGTATTTCTGCGTCATACAGGGAAGAATCACTACTCTTACCTTGCACTGATTACAGTGGTCCCACACCATTCCTTAACCAAATGCTGGAAAAACAGAAAGTTCGTATGGTTAGAACAGGTCCTTTAGGATTTACGTCTGAAAGGGAATGTACGGGGTGGGTAGGGGGTGCAGGTACAGAGCAAATATTCAAGTTTACACATAGAAGAAATAATAGAGAAATGGCTATTGCATGAGCAGTACAATGTACCTGCTTCAGTGGCTCACATAAGTACACATAATAACTAAAAGAGAGTCAATAAATGTTATATTCTTTTAGAATGATGTAAGAAATTGCCCTAAGTTAGTGACAGTACAGTAGAATGAGATTTCACTGCTTTCCAGCCTTCACTTTGTTACTTTCCATCACTACGTTTTTCCTGCTAGCAACAGCACTTTATGGTGCACCCTGGAGAAGTCAAGAATAAACTTCTGTCTTCATTAATATGCAGTGTGTATTTGAGTAGTTTTGTTATTCATATATTTTATGGGTATTTACACTCAGTTCATTATGATCTTTTATGGGTGAGAATATATGATTTACAATATTTACTGGGGCTCTGTAATGGTTTTATTATGCAGGCACGGTTAAGGTAATAAAACAACAGCACCACCTCACCTTGAGAGTCTCTTACTGTCAGTGAGTCTTTTATTAAATTTTCTGTGGCCCTCGTAGTTTGCTCCAGTGACATGATTCCCTGTGGAACAAGATTCTGGGGTATTGTGACTCATAGACGTTGAGGCAATACGACTCCCCTTTCCCATCGTCGGGTGTAGTGGTTTTGGAAATCAGCTCTGAGACATCACGGGTTATTTTTGGTTCATGGCACACACTAGCACACTTGTCAGACGACAATGAGAAACCCTTGAACAATGAAGATATGTATGCCTTATTCCAATGGCATTTCAGGAAATGAAATTCAAGTTTTCTGGCAGTCAGCTGTGCTTTTTGGAAGTCAGCTTCTTCCAAATCTTCCTGCACCACATATAAAAGGTCAACTGTGGATAAAGCTGCATAACAGTCATTTGTCATACTTTTCACTCTGAAAACCTCCTAACGGTTAACACAATCAAAATGTTTTTATGCTAAATCATTGTCCCCTTCTTGATTCCCAGTATTTCAATGCTGTAACCCTCAGTAATCACAAAGATAAATCTCTATGAAGAAAAGTATGTGGGTTTCAATCTGTTTGAATTTCATCTCACATGCTTTGTAATCCAATCTCTTACAAACACAGAGATGTTGCAAGAAGACTCTTTATGGAAATAGATATTTCCCCAAAATATATACGGTTCTATCCTGGTATACAGACGTGGACTGATTCCAGGAATTCTGTGAATACCAAAATCAATGGATGCCGAAAATGGCACTCATTAGCGCTTATTATCATTATAATTAGATTAAATATGATGTTTGTAATTGCCTGGTAGTGTTTGGCATTCTGTAAAATTCAGTTAATGGTAGATAACATTATTTAACACCTGTCTGTTGAAAACAATCCTCGATGGTCTAAATGTATGTGGAAGGAGATTGTTACCACATAACTGCTGAGAAAGGTAAAGTGTTTTACAGTCTGAAGTTCAAGAATTTTTCATAGCTAAGGTGGAAAATTGTTCTTTGAGGGATTTGGAGGCAATCAAGAAAAATATATGACCAGAAGAGAAGTGACACCCAATACATTTAATGGGTGGCCTTTGTATAGAGACATGTGACAGGATAATATACTCCCAAAGATAAGGCAAAGATCATCCAGCCAGAAGGACAGGAGGGCTGAGGAACTTCTGCAGGAGAAGGAGATTAGAGAGAAGGGTTATGTAGAGTTGGCGGTGCTCCACACACAGGAGGGAGTCTTCAGTTCAGAGAAATCTGAAGAGCAATGGCAGTTGAGGGCTTTACAGCTACATGGCCATACCTTATCCCTAAGTAGCAGTCATCCTGTTTAGTTGAATAAAATATGTAAGTAGCAGTCATCCTGTTTAGTTGAATAAAATATGTAAAGCAATGTTTCTAAATAGTTCAAAATCTTCTCATTTGGTTTATTTTTAAAGCACATCAATATCTAGAAATTTGAGTTTCATGATTGAGCTAATGGGCCTCGAACTGTAGTGAAGATATAAATAATCTGGGAGGCTACATACAGGGGCCATCTCTGGCTTGTTTGTATAGCAGAAATATCACTTTATATTGCAAAAGTGAATAGAAGGGTCTGGCAACTAAAGGGTCTGCTGAATCTATGCATATTCTAACTTGTAATAGAATATGTTTTTAACTGAGTTTCTGGTTACATATCATGCATGCTCAACCTTTATCTCAATCATTATCTGATGTACAATTACCTGTTTTTAACTCTAAAATTTTGAAGAACAAAACACCCATGATAAGCCAGACATTTTAGTAAACTCAGTAATTTAGCAAAAGTTTATGAACTTTTAAGGGCAATGGAAGTTTATGCGTTTCTTTGATGGCTAAGCTTAATTCTGCCAACTTTACTGACTTGTGAGCTGCTGAGAAAGTTAGTAAAACATACTTCTGGGCGTGACTGGGTTGGTCATGGAAGCATGACCTGAGGTATAACATTCAATCCCTTGCCACTTCCTCTCTGCCACTGTTCTATAGGAATCGAATCCTCTGAATTCATGAGCCAATTGAACCTCTCCTATTTTAAATTGTGGTTTCTGGGTATTGTGTCCAACAATGCAAAAGCTAATACAGTAAATTAATACTGAGGAAGTGGGAAATTTGCTGTGACTTTACCTAACCATGTGGTTTAGAAGCTTTTGCAACTGGTTTTCAGGAAGAATTCATAAAGATTAGGAAATGTGGACTAGAGAAACAAGCCCTAGATTGCTGAAAGTAGAGCCTGATGGATGATTTGGGTCAGACCTCATGGCAAGAATGCTGGTAGGAGTGCAGACAGTAAAGGCCAGGCTCAGAAGGTTTTATTTGGAAACAACGACTCCATTGGCAGTTCGACTTGATGTTTTATACTAGCGAAAAATAATGTGTAAGGGTTTTTTGTGTCATGAGACTTTGCAAGACACTGAGATTGAATACTGGACTTATTCAACTGGCTGAAAAAATTCCAGGGCAGCTCAACATTTAGGCTGTGGCATCCCTTCTGCTGGCTGCTTTTAGCTAGACTTATAGGGAGAATCAGGGGCAACCAGCAAAGGAGAAAAAAAAATCAAAAGACTTAAATTTTGATCAAAAGAAACCACTTGTAAATGTGGACCCAAATAATGTAATGTTGGTGGAAATTACCATCACTAAAAAGAAACAAAGTACTTTAAACATGGTCAAGAATAAAAATACCTTGGGTAAATTTTAGGAATCAGCAAAACTCCACCCATCACAAGTTCAAAAGTGCAAAGTTTTAAACCTCTCATTTGAGAAAATGGTCCCTGGGCCCCCTTCTTTAGAAGAGTCATATATGGGATTGATTTTTCCAGAATTCATTTCACCATGCTCAGCTGTACAGCCACTCAAAAGTCTGCTGCTTCCGTGGTACAAGGGGGCCTGACTATGGTCTAGGCTGGTGACAGACCCTGGCAGCATCTATGTGATGTTGGTTTTAACAACATATAGAGTACAAAACCTATGGGCTCATCAAGGCTTTCACCCAGATTTTAAAAGAAGGCCTGATTAGCCAGGTAAAAAGCACCTGAGAGAGCATTGCATAAAACTGTGGAAATGAAGCACAAGGTGTAACGCAGACCCCAGAAAATCACAGATGCTAGGACTATGCAGCATCTGCAAGGAAAGCTATAGCCCATGAGTGGAGACAGTCCAAAAGAGAGGCCGTTAGAGTTGCAGAGAACAAGACCATAGAGTTGTGGTTGCCCAATTCTTACCACCATGTGCCTTGAATGACATGTATAGAGCTATAGGATTTAATGTTTGTCCTGATGGATTTTGGTCTTGCTTTGGTCCTGTTCTTTTCCATTCCCCTATTCCCTCCCTTTGGAATGGAATGTTTGCTCTGTGTCATCCTTTGTGGCAGTTAGTATAACTTGATTTTTATTTTTAGAGGAGTTCACAACTGTGAGTTTGCCTTGAGTCTTAGAAGAGAATTTGACTTCAATTTTTGAGAAATACCAGAGCTGTTGAGACTATGTTAAAAAGATTGTTGCAATCTCATTCATACATAGGATATTCATGACACATTAAGTGGGAATCTTAATTTGTTATTTTGTTTATTGGAAGATTAAGTACAGTTTAAGGAAATATGTTTGGGATCAAGTTGACAAAAGATGAGATATGAGATATGGCAGTTAAAATAAATTATGTCACGTTTATTTGTTAAGAAACTGCCCAGGGCCGTGGTGGAGAACCTATGGCATGTGTTCCACAGTGGGCTGTTTATGTCATTGAATGCTCTAATAGGTCCACCCTCACTGATGTAGGGAGTTAATAAGGCACACTTCTTTGTGTGTCTGGGTGAGTCACGGAGGCTTGCCGTGGGTACTGTGGCTGGTCCTTCACCACTTCCTGTCTGGTGCTCTTCTCCTGCTCTGCTTCTCAGCTGTCACGAGCAGAGCAGTCTTACTGTGTGCCCTTCTGCCATGATATCCCTGCCTTGGAGCTGGACAACCATAAATTTAATCCTCTGAAACTGTAAGCAAAATAAATCTGTCATCTTTTGATCAGGGAGTATTGGGTATCATCAACATGAAAGCTGACTAATACAACTTCCTAAAGTAGCAGCACTTCATAGGACGTAATATGAACAGTGTGGTAGAGGAAATAACAGCCTTCCAATGATGTCCACACCCTATCCCTCATAACCTGTGATTTTACTTGGAAAAAGAAAACTCACAATGGGATAAAATTAAGGATTTTGAGATGAAGGTATTACTCTGATTGATCTAGATAATAAGCACTTTTCTAAAGAAAAAAGAGAAGGAAGAGAGTCAAAATCGGAATAGAGGATGTGATGCCAGAAATAGGAGGGGCTGAGGAAAGAGTAACAAGCCAAAGACTGCAACTCCTAGTAGATGTTAAAAGCATGGAAATGGACTCTCCTCTGGAGTACCCAAAAGAACGCAGCTCTGTTAGCATCTTAATTTTATCTCAAGACCCATTTTATTACTCTGACTTTCATACGCATAAGGTAATAATTTTCATAGTTTTAAGTCAATAAGTCTGTGGTAGTTTGTTACAGCAACAATAGGAAACTAATACCTTATTCATTTTTTAGGGAAATGACAGAATTTATCTTAAAGTTAGGAATAAATTTTAGTAAATCATTTAAAATGGTATAATGATTTAGATTTTAATAAAAGACCCTTATTTGTTTAACTAGTCATGGTCATATATTGGGAAAGCATTCACCATGTTGTTAGTCTTTGAGAGTTTCAAGGAACTCTTAGGGATGATACGATGTTGATTTTTATGAACTGAATCGCGTCCCCTTTGAAATATATGTGGTGAAGCCTAACCTCCATTATGACTGTACTTGGAAAAAGACCTTTTGAGCAGTTTTAACTGAGTAAATAAGAACAGAACACTGAGCCGGTAGTACTGATATTTATGAAAGACGAAGAAACCTTCGATCTTCCTCGTCTCCAGCTTTTGTGTGTGTGTGCAGAGAAAGATCACCTGAACACCCACATAGTAAAGAGCCACTGTCTGCAAACAGAAGATCAAGATCTTACCAGAAAATATTCGTGCTGGTTCTCTGATCATAGACTTCCAGTTCCCAGGACCGTGAGAAAATAAATTATTCTTGTTTAAGCAACAGGATCTGTTGTATTTTGTTATGGTAGCATGAGCAGGCTAATCCAGTCTTCAGCGAAAATAGCAAATAATGCACCAATATTTGGTTAAATTATAATCTTCTAATTTTAGGCAGATTTATAATTTTTTAAACAAGAAATTCATGATGGTATTGTAAGTTTTTTCTGAAAGAACACACTCCACTATAAAAATATTATTAAATAAAAGCTATTAAAGCATTCTTCTAAAATAATGGCCCCTAAAATCAATTATAATTTTTTATTAGTACACGTTTGCAGTATGTAATGATTATAATTTATCATGGGGAGTTGGTATATGTGCATAATACATCTTAATTCTGTTTTTTTTTCTTCCACTCCCCTCCCCTCTTCCCTGCTCCTTCCAACTCTTGGCCCCATTTCCATTTGCAAAACTTCTCTTTTGATTTTTTTCTTATATTTTCAGATTCCCTTTCCCTCCCCTCCCTCCTTCTGCCCTTATCTCTTTAGCAGAAATGTAAGTTGCCTAATAATGTTCATTATCAATACCCAGAATTTTCAATCTAATGTCCACATGTTTCTAATGACCACTTTGGCAGTTACAATAACTGTTATAAATCTTGATTCATTTTCATATGATTGTCACTACATTTTTTTTCTTTTAAAAATTTTCTTAGCTATCTGCCTCATAACAATGAAAGCATGAAGGAAAAGATTTTCTCTGTCTTATTCTCAGCAATATCTCCAAAATTAGGACTTTATGTTATGCGTAGTAGTTCCTCAGTAAATATTTAATTAAAGTGAAATGGAAATATGGAAATAAATGTCTCAAATCCATGAAAATTTTAAATTTGTTTATCTATTTTGTACCTAATATTTGCAATTCCATGTTTCTTCAAAACAAATCCCCTCTAATATATTGATTTGCTACCAGAAAATGGCTCAGATAACATTTTTCCAGATATTTAGAAACTAATTATCACAGAAATTTATTGATTGTAGTCAATCATTAATGAAGTTCTAAGTCTTAGAAAATGAAAAATGCAGAATCGTGTGGAGCTTGTAAATAGGTGATAGGCACTGAGTAGAATGATCAATATATACACTAAACAAAGGTATGTCAAAATTTAGCAGATTTAGGACCTAAAATATTTTTGAACACTTGCTATTGTGTAAATATTTGCAAGTTTGTTTGCTTATGTAAAGTACGTTTAATTTCATATCTGGAAATTGTTTTTTTTTTAATTTTTAAATTTTTTCGTACCTGGAAATTGTAAAGCACTAGATTTCCTTTCTTGTGTTTGTCCTATCATTTATCTATTAGATTATTATCATTTGTTGCTTCGTACAGAGAGTAGCTATATTATAGATTAAATAAGTTAAGTGAAATTCTCAGTAATATATCTTCAACCCATGACAATGAAAGTATCCAAAACTAAAACAATTTCAAATTTGTGGCATGTGTTCTCTGAAGCTGTGGGGATCGAACTGCATCTGGGAGATGAACAGTCAAATTAGAGGTGGCACAGATTTAACAGAAAGCCATAATTTGGAGGATGCACTACATAGAAAAACAGCTCTTCCTACCTAACAAGAAAGAGATAAAATACTTTTCTGACTTCAATGAAGGAAATTCAAGAGGGGTGAAAATGAAGAAGAAAGGGAGGAAGGAAGACCCAACTGTGAAATTTGCTTGAGGCTTTCTTTCCAGCCTCCAAGGGTCAATGTTCTGCAGGGCTGTATACACAATTCCAGGTAAATGTATGAAATTCAGTGAAGGTGGGATCTTCTATAAACTTCTGTGATTAAAGTGGCGCATCTGCAATCTGTCCATGACGCCCTGGAGATCACAACCTACCTAGAAGTGTATACCACCTACCTCAAATTCAATTTTAAACTTTGAAGTATTTGCCAAATCTATGCACTCAGATGGAGGTTAGTATCTGATAAAAAACAAACAAACAAAAAACATGGTATAAACTGGTCTATAGGCAGACATATTATACAAAAAGACTGGTGACTATATTGACCCTGTGTGAGTACCTACGTCCTCATAGCGCTTCAATGAATTGAGCAAGAATAAATAACGTGGCATGACATAATCTCTAAAATGTACTTAAAGAAATTGTGTTTTCATTTCCTCTGGATTCTGGCTGTCAGAGACCAAACTGTTGGCTACTCCTGCAAGAGTCTTTCCTCCTCTCACTGACCCCACTGCACAAGTGTAGAGGGTCATGGGTAGCAACCGCATGGTTGGTTTCCGGGCTGATGGAGGGCATGCTGTGGAGCAGGTCCATGTGGAAAGGAGAGTGGGCAGAGTTCAAACACAGACTTATCAGGAAGATCAGCTGTCAGCCAGCTCCCCTTGATTTTGCACTTCCCATTTTCAGTAACGGTTTACTCCAATAAATAAGCTTTTGTTTAATTCAGCTCAGAGTAAGTATGATTCGATCTAGGTGGATCCTATGCTCAGACGCCAGGCTCAGCAGAGACATGGTAGCCGACACAGTAAGAGAGGAATTTCGTTAGAAACAGGTGCACAGGACATTGAAGGTAATGACACAGTGATGAAGCAGGTCAATCACGCCCCACAGAAATAAGGAAGGAAGAGATGACTGAATAGAGACCAGCCTCTTTCCTCTTGTACTCTTGAAGTCATATTAATGCCCCCTTCCCAGGGACCTCCTGCAGAGCATGAATAATGAGAGAAAGAGAATGGGGCATAAAGGAAATTTAAATGGGAGCACAGGTCTTGATATTAAGTTTAAACTTAAATCAATTTATTTAAATGTTGACTGTGCCTAAACATCCAAAAGAAACTAAGCTTCAAACCAGAATAGCTGAATTACTTTTGGTGGACTAAGATTTTGTCTCTACAGGTGAGTCCTAGGCAGTATTTATAAGTCTCTCCAGTAACTCTAAAGTCTAGATGGGCTTGACTTATCCAGGACTTAATACCATAAACAAACATTTAAATGTTAATTGTGGTGGACTTATTGTGGTCAACCCGCTCAGGAGCGCCCTGCCGGAATGAGCTGGTGCGGTTCTGAGCAAAAAAGTTCCACCTGAGGACTGTTGCTGAACCAACGTAAAGGAAAATGAGAGCAGAAGATGGCGGCTGGCTGTTTCCCAGGAGAAGCTCTGTTGTGGCTGGTTCTCCCGAGAGGAACTCAGCTGTCCTCAATGCAGAAGGAGTTCAGGCCTTCCTGTACTTGAGGATGGCGGCTGTTCACTTCAGGGGAGCGCTGGTCTTCATCTCCACTGTGAACATCGTATCCTGCTTCCAGCGTAGGTTTCTTCAGGCGTTCAGTGCAGACACAGATGTACACAGGACATCGCTGCGGGCTCCCGGCCCTTGATTGGATCTTTCGGGTCTCCAGTGCATAGGTTCTGCACTCTTCCTGCATTTGGCTTGTGTATGAATGTTGTAACTTGTACTTATCCTCTATTAAATCTGCTCTCTTGCAAACCACTGACTCTAGAAAAGTAACTAATACATTAATTGATCTCATTCTTTAATACTTCTTTTCTATAAATCATTCTAGAGTCTTCACAGATACTCACTGATTGATCCTAACATAGAAGATATGACAGTAAGTCACGATTTGCAAGAGTCTGTGTCCTTCTCCCTCCCTTTTCTTCCTGCCTGAATGGGCTTCTTTTCACATTCCCTTTGTATTAGTATTTATGTATGGCTGTAACCTCAGTTCTTTCTGTCTGTTGCTTACACACAATTTCTATGAGTTGGATCCTACATCGAGGTCCAAAGAGAGGAAAAGACTTCTCGTTACAAAATAAACTAAAAAAAAAAAAAATACTTTATTTTCTCTCCAAAACAATTAGTGTTCTAATATACTGACTCAATTTAGACTTAAAAAAAATCAGTTTTAATTCTCAGAGCTGGCATGAGGAATTTACACTGAATGGCATTGTCTTCTCTGTTAGTGCTGTGATACACTTCAGAGTTTAGCCTTAATAGTAGAAAATTGTAAGGAAATATTAGAGAGAGGTGACAAAAATGTAGGTTAATTTAATCTTTTCAAATATTAACATGCCATGTTAATCATGTCCACATTTCTATAAAAGCAGAAGAGGATAATAAAATGTTCTATTAAGTGGTTTTAATTTATTCATTACAGCAATTCATGACAAGTGTTTTAAAAATACCTGGAATATAGTATGCTACCAAAAAGCATCATCACTGAAATTTTTATGTGTATAGTGATATATTGGTACAAATCTGTGCATAAAAATCACCTAAACCACAATCATTCAGAACATATACAATCTCATAAATTGGTAGAATTAGTTTTTCCTTTGGGTAATGAAAATAAGGCCTTATTTTCAGTTTTACATAAATTGGGGTCTTTATTTAAAGTGGACTGTTTAAAGGTTTGGTTACCTTCGAGTAGTGTTGACTGCGTGCACTATTTTCATGATCTAAGACAATGTTTAAGAAAAAGATTTATTTTCATCTGTTTATTTTCATCTTTCTCTCAGCTCTTTTTTTCTCACAATATGCAACCAAGTAGCTACAGTCAAGCTACTGAAGAATTAGAAAAGTATCTCTGTTACATAATCTTCAAAGGATACGGGAAAACCACACTGAAAAGGGATTCCTGATCTTGGAATACTCATTGTTCTGCAGCTCTAGTTTTTCATATTATTTAGAAAAAATAAGTCTACTCACACTTTGAAATATTCAAAGGCTCATATATAAAAATTTAAGTCAAAACACCAATATGATATATTTATTAATATTTAATTTGTCAAATTAAATAACTATTAGTCAATATTTGCTGAAAGTCAGATATGTCAAATATAAAATTCAAATAAAGTAAAATATATGACCAATATTGTAATTAAAAAAGAAATTATTCAACACAACTTGAAAACCTACAGTGTGCTTAAATGGTGAAGCTGTTCAAAATGTAGAGTGAGATATTCTGGGAATTAATACATAGAATAGATTCTATTTTAAAATATCCTCCTAACATTTAAAAGTAAGTGAGGGAGTTATAATTTAAATTATCAAATATTCATTTGTGTAATACGTCATGCTTTATATGACAGTTTTAACCATTTTTATTGATTTAAAATTTTTATTTAAACACTAGAAATTTACCTTAAACAAAAATATTGATCCAGTAGTTGCATTACTATCCAAATACACATTTCCTTGCCATTGGCTACTTCAGCCAAAATATTTTCTACTTAGTGAATATACTACTGAGCCTTATTTGCACTCTGATTACAGTTACCTCAGATGTTGTAATTGTTCTGGACAAGGAACTGAGCAGAGAAGTTACACCCCAGAACCTCCTTCCTCTGCCATGATGATCATGCAGGGGATGATTTGTGATGAACAAAATACAGAATAATAACAGTCTGCATATCTAAATCAGAAGCAGAAGTGTCTGTTGAGAAAGCCAGTGGCCCCCCGTGAAACTGTAGCAGGGCCCCGTCAATCCTGCTAATGCAGATGGGGTCATCGGGACACTTTCAATAATAATCAGAAATAACTATCGTTAACTTTAATTGCTTTCTTTATGCCAGACTCTAAGCTGAAACATCATCACCCCAGAAACCCCTAGAGTATGTGAATATGAATACTATTAGAAACAGTAGGGAGATAAAATTTGATGTCTGCCCTCTTTGAGTTTTTCGGTGGGGCTTGAGAGTAACACTGATGTATGACAGGTTAACAGTTGAAAGGCATACAAATATATTTAATGTAAGGATTATATAACATGGGAGCGCTCATAAAGAAACAAAGATCCCCCTCAAAAGCAGTTGGAGTTGAACATTTACAGCATTGGACAAAGATTAGTAGATTATGAAATGTGATAAAACAAGGGGCCTTGGGCTAAGATAACGAATCGTGCAGAAGTGACTAAGAACATGCAGGTGAGGTTAATAAAGTAGGCACGCACAGATTCCTCTCAGCTTCTTTCCATCTCTGATAATAAGAATTATTTTCTTCCTCCAGGTGCAGGAAGAACACTTTCCACATGAGAGTTTTATCTCCCGGTTTTATGATCAGACTGTCCTTCCTACATTTGCTATTTTTAAGGTATTTTTAGCTCAAAACAATCAACATGCCAAAGCAAGGAATTTTGGAGAAGTGTGTTCTGAACTCCACTTCTGGAGCAGTCAGCAGCGCAACAGTAAATAAAGCAGGAGAGCCGATAGGCCGAGCATTTCCTAAGCCAAAAATCTGAGATAAGAAAATCTGAAACTTTGAGTACCAACATGATGCCAAAGTGGAAAATTCCACACTTCATACTGTGGGATGGGTCCTAAGCATTTTGTATAAGGAATATTACACTTACACGAAGTTGGAGAAAGGATGCATTTTTGATGGCCTTTAATTTCTAAACTAATGAATTTTAGCTTTGCCACAGTTTGGGGGCTACATCTCTGTCCTTATAAAAATTAGATTTTTTTAATTTGATAAATTATTTTAAGTTAACTCAAACCTTTTCACTACTAGTCCTGTCCTATAAAAACAAATGATGATGATAATAGTAAACAACATCAAGAATGATGAATGTGACTTTGGAAACAAAGCGTTTGAAGGCTAGGAGGTAGTCTTCCAAGAAGTGACTCCCTCTCTCCAACCTTAATTGTTAGCTATGTCCTAAATGCTAACCTGTTCATACATCCTTCGTACAATTCATCAAACATACAAATAAGTACGTATACCAAGCCACGTGTAATGTTTCTGAGTAAGCAGATAAGAGAGAAGTATCTAGAAGTTCAACTCGTTTTTTTTGTTGTTGTTGTTGTTTTGTTTTTTTTGTTTTTTTTTTTTTCTGGTGGTGGTGCGCAAGAAGTTTCATTTATTTAAGAGCTATAAGAATCACCTTAAAATGAATTTTCATCTATAAAAATTGGTAACACAGCCCATTAATTCATAAAGATATGTTGATTGAGTTAGGAAGTGGCTCCTTCAATTTATAAATATTAAAATTACTTGAAAACAGATGTTTTATGCCTTTTTCCTTATTTCATTTATTTGCGAGATTAGATTTTGTTTCCAGTTAAACTTGGCAAATGCCACCGTTTGTGATAGAATCAAGCCCTGGTCTATTAAATGTATCTGTCCTATGGGCAACTCATGCTGGGACCTTCTGTCTTCATTCTGGGTGAGATTAATGGTGTGACAGTGGGATGCAAAGGTCACACACCTTCTTGTTTTACCTTCAGAAACAGTGATAAAGCTTGTAAAGGATACCCACTGGAACACAGACATGGTTTTAATCACCGTCTATGTTTTTCACTTGCATATTCCTCCCTCTAGCTCAATATCAAAGTACCTCTTTAGTCAAAACAAAAATAACTCCAGCAGGTGTTCATTTCTTCTCTAGCACATTTCATTTCTCTTTAGAGACCGTGGTCACCAACCTCTGCACCACAGGCTGTTTAGTAAGGAAAAGCTTCCCATGGTGACAACAAAATTATTTAAATGAGAAAACGTTACACTTCTGGGCTGTAATATACTTAGTGTGTTACATAATACATTTTTTAGCTAAAGGGTTAGCAAATATATGTACAATATTATGAGAATCTCAATGGAAATAGTTACATAAGAACCAGAGGGGCAGTTTCATGATTCAATTTTTTGTTTGCAGTTTGCCAATAATAGTCGTGTACTGGTGTACTTTACATGAATAAATACTCCAATAACATCTTCGTTTTAAAATGTATAATTGGCGAGAATTTATCTATTTGATGAAAGAAAATGGAACTAGGAACTTAATTTTTCCTACTTAATATTAGATCAAAGTGATAACAATCATTGGTACCTAAGTGGTGTTTTATGCTTTAATACTATATAGTATTAGTACATATAATTTTTCTTGTCCAAATTACATCCTTATTTAATTATGTATAATTAGATATGTATATGTTTTTCTTTTTTTCTTTTAGCTATTTAGTAAAATTCACTTAAACTTAATTTTAAGAGAGATATGAGCCTTCCAAAGACCATAGAAGATGGGTAATATATTTGATAAAGAAGGAAAAGAGGGTGGCAGTAATCTATATTTGGTATTTTCTTTTCTACCTATAAAAAATTCTAGATAATTCATTCATTGATTTATTTCCTTTACGTATAGTCATCCATCCATACCCATGGGTTTCACATTTGTGGATTCAATCGAATATCAAAAATATTTGAAAAATAAAACTCTGTGTCTGTACTGAATATGTATAGATGATTTCCTTGTTATCACGAACCACTCCATACATTATTGTGAACATTCACTTAACGTTTACATTGTATTAGGTATTATAACTACCTACGAATTACTTAGGTATAGGGGAACATGTGTGTAGGTTATATTAGAATACTAGGCCATTTATATATGTGACTTGAGTAACTGAGGATTTTGATGTCCAATGGGGTTCTGGAAACAATACTCTACAGATATCAAAGGATTACTATAACTATATTCACATAGCATATGAAATGTCCAATCATCTAAAAGAGAATATTATCATTTCTCTTCAATTATTTTCTGGAAAAGAGAAGTAAATGATTATAAAAGTATGAGCCAAACTTATTATGGAAATATATTATATACACATGGTTGCAAAAACTTGATTCTTCTTGTAATACTTTTAAATTTTTTTCTCAGAATATTTCACAGTAATGGAATATCTTTCAGTCTCTAAGTCTAGGCAAGTCTTAGTATTATTGATACTGTTTCAGAAGTTGTGGTCAGTCAGATTATAATCCGACAAAATCTTTGGGGGTGTTAAATAACAGGAGAAACAACTATATTCTGTTTTTGAAAATGTTTAGATTAAAAATATGGACTGAAAAGAGCACAAACCTGTAGGAAACCATTTTTATATCATATGGAAAAATCCATTCATTGTGTGGGGGCAACATCCATCTGGAATGAAAACAAAGAATCTATGAGAAAGGGTGGAGAGGAAGAACAATAATGAATATGATTGAGAGAAAAAGAAAGAGACAGAGACAGACTAATTGTGACATTTGAGGTCCTAGATCCAAATATAATGTAGTCACAATTAGCCATCTACTTGACAATTACATGGATCCGCACGTTTCATTTAAAATTTAACAACAACACTTTAGAGTTGTGTATGTCACAGAAGACTGAAAAGTTTCCTTTTTCACACATATTTGCAGAGGACTCTGTTATAGAAGCCACTGTTTTAAGTCCTGTACCTCTCAGTTTTCCCACCCACTTATGCAGAATTCCAAAGACATAGTGTGATTTCTTCAGTGTCTGATTCATTCCTCTTACCTTGAAAGTATGTGAGATGAGGAAAACCCTTTGGAGTCTGAAAAGCCCAAAAGTAAGAAAATACTTCTTAGTATACTCTCTCCAGAGGATAATTGAAAATACTTGTGTCTCATTTCGATAGAAGTGTTAAGCGCCAAACGTAAAAAATAAAACATTCAGAGAGTTTAATAGGGACCCCTGAAGACAAAGAAGCATTTCTGCTTTCCACATATCTAAAGAAATCTAAAAGCTAGAAGCTCGGCTATAATATCCACTGACTTTTTTCATCCTTATCCAAGAAAGATGAAAAGAGGCTTGATTATGGCTTGTACTCCAAGTGTTTGGCAGTACAGTTACATGTGTATTCCCAGATGGAATGATCCTATGTAATTTCTTACCCACAAGGACAAGAGGTCAATCCAGGACCGTGACAGAAGCACAATATAGAAAATACCCACTAGAATCTACTGGGCGGAGTGGAAAGCCACAAGTGGCCAGAGTTATGTGTGTACATCAATGGAACTTTTCATATGAGAGTCCCTTGGGAAGTTCCTATTAAAGAACCACACCAGAATGAGTCAGTCTTTGAAATCTTCTTCACCAATAATTCACTGACACATGATTATTATAGACCTGTGGAGATCTTTACTTTTTGTTCTTGAACATGCAACGATAGAGAAACAAAATAAAACTACGTGGGATGAGGAAGAGTTAAACATCCCACTTCAGGTACAGAAACTGAGATGCAGTAATTCATACCTCCCCATCTCACCATTTCTGGACTTCAAACACAAACTATTTTCAGCCTTAGGAGACAGGGGATGTTTAAATGTCAAACTTTAAAGGAAAGGAACCATGTGTTTAATAATGTTCCTGTTTATACAAAAGAGGATAACATTGCTTTCTGGAATGCTTAAGAACCTTCCAGATGCCAGGTATTTATTTGATGCCGGAATTAAAAAAAAGAAAAGCATACACAAATCATTGCTGCTATCATGGGGCTCACATTTTGTGGAAAGAGACCGAAATCAGTCAAATGATATAATAAACCAAATGATTTTTGTTAGTGTTATGAAGAAAATAAGCAAGGAAAAAGAGATCAAGAAGGATTGAAGGTGGTTGAGTAGGATATTCTAATCTGAGGCAGCCTCCCTAAAGAAACAAGGGGAGTCTAGTGTTAATCCATCACAGTATTCCTAAAAGAATATAAAAATGTTTCCAACAAACAAAAATAATCCTAACATACAGCATTTTCAGCAGGACATAGCTAAGGCCAGACAATACAATAACAAAGTTACTATAAAAGTAGCTTTCATTCCTTCTGATTACTGTAGCCCCACTTTATTCAAGATTTCACTTGAGATGGTTTTTAATTACTATGGTCAGCCATATTCTGAAAATACATATGGAAATATGCAGAAATAAACTATTCATACATTTAAATTACATATAATTCTGCAGGTAACTTGAACAAAAGAACTACAATAGTATAATACTCTATCTGATCTCCTTGATGGTTCCAAGTTACTAATAGGTGTATACTGTATACAGCATGGATACTGAACAAAAAATGATTCACATCCTAGATGGGGTAGAGTAGAACGTTGTGAGATAGTTTATCCCATAATTCAGAACAACTTCCCGGGGTTGATGGAGAAAGTCAATAGTAGCCTAATCTCTACCAGATACCTGCATCATGCATCTCAGTTCTGCTCATCACACAGTCATTGTATCATCATAAAATCTCTGAAGAAATTAGCTGTAGAATTATCATATTTAATTATGATAAAAGCTATCTCTGAGTAAATAATGTTATTCACAATGGGGAAAAACTGAAAGCATTTGCATTTCTTATAAAACCAAGAACAAGACAAGAGTGTGCATTCTTATCATTCATTCAATGTACTACTTGAAATTTTAGCCAAAGCAATCAGTCAAGAGAAGGACATAAGGAGATATAAATTCAAAAAGAGGTAGTCAGATTATCCCTGTTGGCAGATGATCTGAGTTTATACTTAGCAGATTCCCAAAGACAACCAAAATACAATTAGAACTGATCAACAAATCAATGAAGTCCCATAGTACAAAATTATCATACTAAAAATCAGTAACTTTTCTATTTACCAATAATAAACTCACAGATAAAGAAATCAGGAAACAACTCCATTCCCAATAGCCTCAAAAAGTACTGTACAATATAGTACAATACAATAACTAGACAGCTCAGAAATAAATCCACTCATCTCCAGCCATTTGATCCTTGACAAAGGTACTAAAAACATATATTGGAGCAAGACAGTTTCTTCAAAAAAATGGTGCTGAGAAAACAGAATATCCAAATGTGGAAGAATGAAATGGGATCCCTTCAGTTCACCTTGTATAAAAATCAACTCAAAATGGATCAAAGACCTTAATAAAATACTAAAAACCATGAAACTCCTAGTGGAAAACATGGGAATATACTCCAAGATGTTGACCCAGGCAACAATTTCCTGAATAAACTTCAATAGCTCAGGAAGTAAAAGCAAGAATTGACAAGTGAAGTAAATGAAACAAACAACTGAATGAGAAAATAACCTGAAGAATGGGTAAAAATCTATACCAGCTATGCGTCTGCCAGATAATTAATATCATATATATAAAGTACAAAAATGTTATCAAGAAAAGAACAAATAGTCCAATCAACAAATGGGCTAATGATCTTAACAGACACTCCTCAAATGAAGAAGAACAATGGTCCATGAAACATGTGAAGCAATTTTAAACATCTTTAGCTATCAGAGAAGTGAAAATCAAAACTACTTCAAGATTCTATGTCCCTCCAGTCACAATGTCTATTATTTAAAGAAAAGAAAATGTTGGTGATTATTTGCAGCAAAATGAAGCCCTCATGAACTGTTAGTGGGAAGGAAACATACAGATATTATGGAAAACAGTTCTTCAGGAAACTAAAAGTTGAACCCCTATGTGATCTAGCTATAGCACCCCTGAGTATATATGTGAAAGAAATGAATTCAACATAATTGCAGAGTTATTCACAGTAGCCCAGTTACTTAATCAGCCTAGATGCCCATCAACCTGAATAAAGAAAACAAGGTGCATATACACAGTGGGTATTTTTCAGCCATATAGAAGAACGAAATTATATCATTTTCAAGACAATGGATGCAACTGGAGGCAATTACATTAAAGGACATAAGCCAGGCATCGAAAGCCAAGTGTCCCGTGTTTTCTTTCATATGTGGAAAAATAAAAGTTTTGCTTAGAGGTAGAATAGAGATGATCAGAGAAGGAGAAAAGGGCTGGGACAAGGAGAGAGAAAGGAGAGAAAAAGAAGGATGTAAGAAGGTTGGATATGATCAAAGCACACTATATGCATATATGGAAATTTCACATTGAAATATTTACAATTACTAAGAATTAATATCTATAATTTTTTAAAAATTTAAAGATTTTAGTGGGAATAGTCTAAAATGAGGTGTTGGTGGCCATGCTTAATGTCCTCATGTGATGTGTATGTTTTGTGTGGTCCTTTGGAGCTAAGTTCAATTGACTGTAGTTTTCTGCATTGATCTAGGGACTTTGGGGGGGGTAGAAATGAAACTGTACCCCAAAATATGAGATTTGCATTATTCTGTAATTATTTCTTAACATGTAAACTGCATCGAAATTCAACTTTCAAAATAAAAATTAACGACAGGATTGACTATATCCCAAACCAAGTGGTTCCATAACAATACCAATAGTAACAATAATACTAATACTAACTACAATTATTGTTACTATCATGAATATTAGGTACTTACTACATGCCAGGTACTATTTGGAATTTTTGGTTTATAGAAGTTCATTTAATTCTAGTCTTCCCACATTCCTTCCCACCCTTGGACAAAGGTGAAGATGAAAATGGGGATCTTTAAGGTTATGTTTCAGTTATCTGAGAAGAAGCCAGATTCTGCAAGCAACACATGGCCAGAAAAGGTTGGAGGGTTGCCTGTGCTGTGCCCTTTGGAAGCTGGCCTTACGGAGTCTCTAGGCGTGAGACGCAGGGATGGAGCCCTTTCTGCAGCGTCTCGTGGGCTCGCCTCTCTCCAGCTGTCAACCAGCGGATGCCCCACACTCGAGAAGCGCTACCAGCTGAACGCTACGCCAGATCACCACTCGCCCCCCCCCCAAAAGAGCGGGACTCTGATGAGAAAGACGACTCTTCTGACTTTTTTATATATTAATTTGTTAATTTATTTTTTCTTCATTAAAAAGGCCAAATGAAGAATATATTTTAGAAAGAAAAACTGACCACCGTCTTTATTGTGATGAATCTACTGCTACCTGTGACAAAGGTGTTTTCATGCTCAGATCCATTTGGGAAAATATTCAATTAATCCTAATTGGAATCTACAAGATCGGAGATGGCTCTTCTTCCTCTCTTGCTATATATAGACTGTAATTCATCTGGTGAAATAATTTTACTATCATGCAGAGAATGAAATCAATATCCTGAAGACAAGCGAGATTGTTGAGTCACACAACTAGCCATCCCTGAATCTCGCCTAGGACAGATGTTAAAATCTGGGTTGTGAAAACTGCAGTATGAGAGGTTCTTGTAGGTGCATCTGTGTGCACAGACACACCCACCCACACTCCTACTACCTCAGCCCATGAGTGGACCATTTATCGAGGACTATGTATTTATCTACATACTTAGTAACTTCTCTCATTTTATTTTTTCTAATGTACTGTTTTCCAAGAGGTTGATAAAAATAATAATGAGAAGAAGGCAATCTTATGTTCGAATTACAAGATTTTGACCGATGACAGAGGGATCTGGTGTACTTTGGGACTATAATAAGTGAAACTTTATTAGAGGATCAAGGAAACTGCAAGTTTGTAATATTTTTCCCCCTGCAGTGTCCTGGAGGAAAAACAACACACAATTACGACAATGGGAAATAGAAAATACAGTACATCTTTCTTACTGCCCGGGTAGTGCTCCTTTCCACATGCGGGTCTCGTTTGCACATCTATATTACTCTCAGTTCTCTCACCTCGTCAGCTATGAGAGAGGAAAAAACAGAAAGGTAACAGTGTGCCCATGTGTTTAAATGTTTAAATGCAATATAGCTCGAGCTACTAATAAAAGTGGTTAATTTACTGCCCTGAAATTCTACAAAATAGATCCCGCTTGGATTGTAGAAAGCAAGACACTGGGGTGGGCAGAAGAAGAAAGCCTCTTCTCTCTGAAGTGTAATAAACTTTTAAAAGAGCTCCATTTCCAATTCTCACACTTTGAAATGAACCTCTCTCTTCCGACTGCCCTTTTCACACTAGCTACTCTCTAATTACAGCCCAAAGTGCTCATTATCAGTGTGACCTGTAGCCCCTTAACTTAATCCCTCTTCTCCTAGGCCAGCATTTCTCAGTGTGTGATCAGAGCGATATTACTCAGTGTGTGATTCAGAGAACTTGCGTCAGAATCACCAGGGGTGTTCATTTCAACGCAGAAACCCGGCTTCACCCTATTCCTAATGAATTAGCATATCGAGAGCGGTGCTATGGAATTTTGACAAGCATCACAGTTTAGATTCCTACCTCCCATGAAATGTGAGAGTGTGAGAATCAAAGTCGGAGGCCATTTCTGACCATGATTGGCATCGTGCTTCATTCTGCCTCCGGGTTATACCCAAGGGAAGCCCTTTAAAGAGTCCATTCACTACAGGTTAGAATAACACTTTGCTAATAAGGAGCCCTGAGAAACTCCTATTTTCTACCTTCATTTCTTTTTTCCCCTATACCTGATATTTCCAGGAGATTGTAGAAATTCTGCTCGTTGCATTAGTAGTTGCTGTAGTGCGGATTTGAAATGTCCCTAATGGCCGGCCCGTATGTTAAAGTCTTGCTTCCAAGGAAGGTCCTATCAGGATGCTGTGTACCTGACTGAGGGAGCCCCCAGAGAGGTGTCAGGTCCCTGACAGTGTCCCCTTAAATGGGACTGGGCACCTGTGTCACCTACTCACCCTGGTTTCCCAAACAGGAGGTGATCAGTTTCTCTCTACCACACACTAGCGCTGGGATGTGCTGTCTCACCACAGGCTGAGAGTGATGGGGCCTGCTGATCACAGAGTGACGCCTCCAAAAATTTGAGCCAAAATTACTCTTTTGTGTTCATAAGTTGATTTTGTCAGCTATCTCGTGACTGTGATGTCCGTGATTAACAAAAGTGTTTTTCTACATAACTTTGGCTATTCACTTCATGTTGGCTTTCCATTTTCCTACTTCCTGTCTCCCAAGATTCCGCCACTCCAAAGGCTCTTCCAAACTTTCTCCACCCTCACTGAATCTTTTATCTCCTGACTTGAAGTTCTCACATGGTGTAACACCAGTTATTCTCTGGGCTTCCTCTCCAGCCTTCTTCTCAAGCTCAAGTTATCCTTGTGGCTCATCCTCTTTCCATTTACTCTGCTCACCTATCCAAGAAATAAATTTTATTCTTTCTTGCCAAAGACAACTCTTCTATCCTTTTCCTTGATTATATCATTTCCTTTCCTTTTAATGGATGACTCAGTTCTTTTTATTGGCCCCTTTCCCATCTTCCACAGCATGTGGAGTTTCCATAACGTATAGGAAAAAAAAAAAAAAGAATTAATCATTCCTTGGAAATGTGTCTCCCTCGGGCAACTACACTGTCTTCTTTTTATCATCAAATATTTTAATGAACTACTCTACTGTCATTGCTTTACTTCTTCTTTCATTCAGTTTTAAAACTTTGTAGTATTTGCCCCATTTATTTTCACCGAGAAAGTGTTTTTTCTGCAAGGAGCTAAGGGTCTCTTGATTGTGAAAATCAACAGCAGCTTCCCTTCCGCAAGCTCTTCATAGTCTTTGATGTTGCTGAAGCCCTTTTGAGTCTTTAAAGTCCCTGGTCTCTTGATTTCTATACTTTGGGCTCACTCCTGGACCTTGTTTGTCAACTGTCTGCTTCCTCTCCGGCTCTGCCCCACCCCTGCACCCGAATATAGATACTCCTGTCAACTATAGTTCCCAAGAGTGACGAGTCTGTGGGGTTTCCTCTGGCAGTTCCCTCCGTTCCAAGGCGATCAAACCAGCACATAACAGAAACTACCTGCACATTTGCATGCTTCCTGTAGCACATTCCTGAATTCCCTCTGGCTCTCACTAACTGTGCTTTTCAACTTTCCTATTTATGCCAATAGTCTGCTTATGGCAATTTAGGAGTTCTTCGAGGTGATACAGGGTTTTCCACCATCACGCTTATCATTTGTGAGCCTTCAGAGCCCATGTCTTTAATATCACATTTCTACTACAACCTGTTCAAAGAAATGCCTGTTTTCCTATTAGGCCCCTCAGAATTACTCCAGTCACTATCTGTTGTCCAGTCTGAAGTCATTTCCACATTTATAGGCATTTATTACCACAGCACACACTTGGAGATGCTGAAACTTGGATTTGTTTTTTATCGCTTCTGTGACAAATTGTAGCTTATAGCAACTCAAATTTATTGTTGTATGGTTCTGGATTTCAGGAGACTGAAATAGGTTTCCCTGGGCCAAAATCAAAGGGTCAGTGATGGTGTCTGCAGGGTGTTTCGATTTCATTGCTTCTTCCAGATTCTAGAAGTTGGCTTGTTTCATTTTCCTTTCTTCATCTTCAAAATGAGCATGGTAGTATTTTCTCTCCTTGGTGACCCCCTATTCCCATCAATGCAAATTTTATTTGATTTTGCACTCCCCACCACCCCTTCTAAGTATCTTTTGATCACACTGGGCCTACACATGCAATACAGGAAGAATATTCTCATTTCAAGATCCTTGATCACATCTACAAAGAACCTTTTCTGTTCATGTCAGTAAATGCAATCACATGTCCAAAGATTAGGGTGTAGACATATTTGGGTGGCCAACATTCAGGTGACTGAAGCAATCTCCAAAGTCCAGCGCACAATTTTAAGAGCTGGCTATTCACATCTATCCAAATATCTTCCTGGTACTTTGAAATCAAGAGCAAAGTTCTGATATTGTCAGAAAGACAAACTGACCCTCCTGACATCACACTTTATTAAGAGGCAAATAGTGTTTATACCAACTCTACAATATCAGTTACTTAAATCCCTTTATTTCTAATCTTATTACCACCTGCACAAATTAGCCTATCATTACAGGTTGCCTCAGTAATTATTATTTAGCAAGTCTTGCATTTTAGCTTTTTATCTGTATCTTCACAGATTCTAGCTGCTTTAACAGAAGAAAAGTTCCTTAATCATCAATTTATGACCTAAAAACTTAGTACAAAATCTTGTGTGTGTGTAGGTTTGCAGAAATAAAAAATGGAATTGTCGATGATTTTGATGTCCAATCTTTGCACAATAATTAATAAAAAAATTCCAATCCAACTTAACATTTTCACTTGAGATTCAATTAAACTCTAGATTGTAGATATGCTTGGTTAATACCAGGTAGTATGCTACACCAACTTACAGTGGGGTTACACCACAGTAAACCAATAATTTGAAAATATTGCAAATTGTGAGTTCATTCAAGACATCTAACCTACTGAATGTGAAATCTTAGCAACACAGTGCCTTGTAATTTCCTTTCCTCTTGTGATGGTGTGGCTGATGGATCGCTGCCACTATCCGGCATCCCAAGAGAGTATCATACTAGATCGTGAAGATACCAAAATTCAAAATTGTGTTTCTACTGAGAGCATGTGGCTTTCATCCATCGTAAGTTCAAAAACTCTTACATAGAGCCATCATAGGTCAAGAACTATCTGTGTACCAGTCGGCAAGTGGTAGGAATGAGTACAGGGAGATTTGGGTGCTCCCGGTGGGATCGTACTCTGAAAACATTGTAGAATTTCTTTAGCTGAAATTAAAAAGTGTAAAGTAGTTACTAACATCAAAACTAGGGAAAGCTCTCCAGTCTAAGGAAGAGAAACAAAAGTTATTTCAATATTAGTGCATCAGATGAATGCTTTTTAAAGATGTAGTTTGTATAAAATACATAATATTTTTTCTTTGGTTAAATTTGGCTCCTTAAAAGTCTTGAAATGTATGAAGTTGAATTGTTTGAAAACAAGAATTTCTTTTGAAATAACAAGAGAAAAGAAAAAGAAAGAACAAGGTGGGAAGGAATAGAAAGAGGAGGAACAATTACAAAACCAACCCCAAATGCTTGTTATTAATGCCGTTTGAGGTAAATCAAAGTTTCTAAAAATGTATGCTACTATTTTATAGGATCAAATATCAAGAAACTATTTTTTTCTTTGTTGCATAAGAGAGATATTAAGAGAGTTAAATTTTGTATCTCAAAGTAAAACAACATTTTTCCCCCTCATCTTGAGAGGTTACAAAAATTACATTTCCCACAATTTTCTCAGTGGTATTTTTAGGTAGGTTTTATTTGCTATTGAAAAGACAAGCAACAAGTTTTCTAATTCCCTTATTCTTTCTTACCTAAGGTAAAATAAATAAAAAGCATTGCCACTGACAGAAAAAACGTTTTGGCAGACTCTTCCTTCTCTTTTCTCTGTTAGCATTTTAGTGTCATTCAGACTGAGTTCAAGAGGGTCACTTTTTAATAAATGTAGAAACATGTAAAGACTTTTACAAACAAAACTAAGCTAGCCTGCCTTTTGTCAGTTTGCTTATGCTGCACAGAGCATTCTTTTACCTTGGTGTACCGATCACATTATATCCTTTTATTTTTCCAGGCCCCGATTTCACAAGCTGCTAATGGGTCCAGCTTATTTCACACCATGCAGTACCTTGCCTTGTATAAGTGTTTGTTTAAAAATGACTTGCTCCAAAACAGAGCAGTGGGAAAAGATAGAGCAAAGGGCCAATTCTATTACCTAATATAATTAGTGGAAAGATTTATTGTCTCTGGAAGTAGTGTATTGCTGACAATAGCGCTGGTGAAACCACATCTGTTTATCCTAATGCTTAAGGAGCAGGATATGTGGCAGGGAATAAGAATATGCCATTTGATTTGTAGCTATTACCTGACTTCAGACAATGGGTAGGTGCATAAATAAAGGCAAACCGTTATTACAGCACAGCAATGGGGCCTCGTTTCAAAAGCCCACAGCCCGGTTAAGCAGACTGCAGGATTACAGCACAATGGTAAACAGTATCTTAATACCTTCTCTACCGTCAGGATTTCTCATTCTCAAATCAAATTTCTCAAAAACACACTTATAAATGGTTTTTAAGTGTCATTTGTAATGTGTATTTCCTTTTATTAGTTTACAAAAATCAAATCCTATAATTTCTCTTATTTCAAGCAACTTTTACTTTTCTCTAAATCATTTAGTGATGTGTTTTGTTTTCCTAGATTTGGTGGTTTCAAAGAAAAAAAAAAAGTCAGTCTTAGAGAACTTTTAAGATTCTAACTACAATGCAGGATAAAGATGAGCTCTAATACTGGAGCTGGCATGCGCCAAAGCCCGTGCTTACTAGTCTCCGTTACTTCCACATTCAAGCCAACCAGGGCCTACTCCTATGACTTAATGAATGTCTTAGAAGTAATATAAATGGTAAATTTGTAAAATAATGTCTTTTATTTACGTGCAATCATTTGCACTCCTGAGAGTAACTCACAGTTTTAAAATGTAAACAATAATCATCATAATAACTGTGAACACTGTAGTTAAATAATAAAATTAAACTACAGAGATGGTAAGTCCAATTATGAAACTATACCCATTAGTCCATATTCTCACTGACAACGGACAGATTTGAAATGAAACTGTTACTCATTACATAGTTGACATGTGCCAGCCAGTGTGTTAAATGGTGTACTGAATACACAGAACTATAGACATGGACAGTCCACGGAGATCATTTATATAATATGAAAACCAGAAATAAGGCACAAAGATAATGTACACCGTGAGAGAGAGAAAATTCTTAAAATTAGATCAAAGAGCATTAAATTCTGCCCAGAAAGTTTGGGAAGAATTCCAAGCTTTAGCAAAGGACTAATTCTTAACTTATTAGAGAGCATGTGGAGAATTCAAAGCAAAGACAGCCCAGAGGAAGGTGTGGGGCTCCTCCCTGACCTATGTCCATGGGGACTATGTCCCAAGATGTCCAGCTGATGCTTGAAAACTCATGAGTCCTGAACCTGATACACACTACACTTTTTTCTCTACATACCTACCTACCTACGATAAAAATGAATTTGTAAATTTGGCACAGTAAGAAGTTAACAATAATAAATAATAAAATGGAACAACTATATACTGAGATAAGCTATGTTCATATGGTCTCTATAGCTGTCAAAATTTCTTATTATACCGTACACATCTTTATTGTTGTCTGCAAGGAACTGAAACATGAAAAGCGATAGTATTGAGTCTTACTAAGTAAGACTAGTGTGAGGCATAATGTTTTATGGTATATGCTGGAAAATAATAAACCATCATTGTGAGAAGTAGGCAACATTTAAGACAGGCAGAGAGGTAGCATAACTGTAAATAAGTCTGGAAGTGGTAAAATTCTCTTGCCTTAAGCTATCAATAATATGTTTTCAAGGAATCTGAGTCAGGTATCAAATTACAAGCTAGTTTGAAGCTGTCTACACATACTTCACATGATGCACAAATGATCAGAAAGGGACATTTAACTATTAAGAAACCATCATGAGTTTAACTTCTATTTCCTTCCGTGTGCTAAGCACTGATGTACTCACAGGTCTTTGCTTTGATCTCCCTTGCCTCATCGTTTTATTACTTCCCTTTCGCAGATGAGGAAACAACATCTTTAAAAAGAGGAATTACTATCTAGAACTGCCAGCATCTGATTATACACTGACAGCAAAGGCAAGGTATACAGATGATTAAAAACACAAACTCCAGAGCCAGACTGCTTAAGGCCAAAACCCAGGCCAACACCAGGAAAAATTTTTTTTAACTTAGACGATTACTTAACATTTCTGCGACTCTCTTTCCTCTTCCGTACTGGAAACAATAATAGAACATTTTCTCTAGTAAATGTGAGTTGTGTGCGATATTACAAACAAGACACTTATAATAATGTCCAGAACTTATTGAGTGCTACATAATGATCTGTGTTTTTACTATTACTATTACAATTGTAAGAAGGAAAGAGTATTAAGATGCAGAAGGTGTCAAATTATTTCTTCAAGTGAAAATAAGATTTGAAAATGATTATATCTTCCCAAATAAGAATATAACTTCTGCAAGTGACAAGGAATTTATGTAGCCTGAATGCATATCATTCTCTCAAACTTTGAAATTCTGCATGCATCGCTATAGCCCCATTTTACAGAGAAATCTGAAATTTAGAGACAGAGAGATTGTTCAGTTTCCATCAGGTATAACAGCAATAAAATTAAAAATTAAATAGCAGGCTGCCTTTCTTTAATGGTTGTTCAGTTTTTACAATTATGCTACCAGGCTGGATGTGACGTGAGAGAGTTTTATGAGTTTTATGGATTTGGAGGCCAGGGACTGAGCCTGGGAAGTCTGCATAATGGGGGCTTCAAGTAAATTAGATTTTAAAGGGAAAACAAGAACTAAAAAGTAGTCAAAGGTGAGGAGAGTTTGTCAGGGGGAGGAAATATGTGCAAGGAGACTCAAAAGTGCAATTCAGGAAACAGAATGTCCTGTTCGGCTACATGTGATACTTAAGAGAAATAAAAAATGTGGAAGAGGTACGTAATGGCCCAACCATAGAGAATTTTGTGTGTCATTCTTTGGTCTTGATTTTTTATTCCATTAAACCTTCTGAGCATTGGGAAAGTGGCATAATTAGACTTTAGTTTGTAAGCACTCATTCTAACCATGATACAAAAAGGCCTACACTATAGCCTGAGAAAATGATTAGAAAGTAACTTAATGATCAAAAGCACTGACAAGGAAAATTGAAGTAAAGAATGTGGTTGCAGAAAGAACTGTGTATCCAGATTCCTTAATTTTCCCAAAGGTCTGTTATACGTCCTCCTTAGTCTTTCAGACTCTCTGGTTCCTCAGTGGTGCTTTAGGCCATTCTGTACCCAGCTAAGGCTGCCTTTTTCTAAAAATAATAATAATAATAATAATAATAATGATAATGATAATTTATTTCTATTGCAAGCTGAACTTGGTTGTTACTCTTAATTACTTACATTTTTTCATTAGTACATGTTTGCAGTACACGATGTTTACATTTCTCGTGGAGAATTGGTATGCGTACACAAGACATCCTAATTCTATTTTTTATCTCATTTCCCTTCCATCCCTCCCCTCTCTAGACATCTCTTGACCCCCTCCTTTTTTGTACATGTTTGCAATTAGTTCATATTGTACTACCATCAATCTTACACGCTTCAGCCTTTGTTTCTCTACAGATGGTATCTGTGTAGTGTCATGGCCAACAGTATAAGAGGATGGATCAAGTTTCAGAAGACAAACATCATGTACATACATTGGGATCTTCTGTGTCTAAGCTGATATTCGTGCTCAGCCACACAGTTTAATGCTACAGCATCTAGAGACAGAGCTGCTCTGTGTATTGTGTCCATCTGCCGGGAATTTCAAAGTTGCAAGTTGTTTCTAAATTGTCCTTGAAATAATTTAGGTGTGGTTCACTTACTCATTGATGTAAGCACAGACGTCCTCTTCTGTACTCCACATTGAGTTAAACACAAGGCAAAAGAATAACTAAATACCAAAATAAGATTTTGCACTCAGAATTTGCTTTCTTAATAGCAGATATATATATAATGCATCATATTACGCGTAAACATGTAATTGTACATGAGGAAATATGCAGAGATGAGAAAAAGTATTTCTAGGAAGAGGAAATTTAAATTTGATTAGAAAGCTGCCATCTTTGGGTGAAACTGAAGGTTGTGGAGGAGCAATGTGAGTATGAAGGATGGAGGGATACAGAAGAAGGTCTGACGGTCGAGGAAGAGATAGCTGTGGAACACACAGAGGGTCTCTGAGGTAGAAACTGGTGCGTTGCAAGAACTGAAAAAGTGGAGAATCAAGTTGAGGGTGCAGCTCAGTGGTAGAGCACTCGCCTAACAAGCGCAAGGCCCTGAGCTGGATCCCCAGAACCCCCCAAAAATAAAAAAAAAAAAAACTGGAGAATAAAAAGACTGAGGAGACTAGCAACAAAAGGTGTGAATGTGAGGAAGAAGGGCTGAGATGCTTGGCCTTCTGTATCTGTTCAAACTTGGAGGTTTTTATTCTAAATTGTGGGAAGTCAGTGAAGGGTCCATAAATTTGTGAAGGGCACATTAAGTGCACAAATTTGTGAAAACAATTCCCAAATATGTGGCACATCTAATATCTTTTCTTTATAGTAATTAATGGCACAGGCACTGTTTGGCTTAGGATGGCTACTCATTCATATATTTGGATGCTTTTAGTTAAAATTGAATATGACCTTATGCATACATAAAATTTATGAAGATATCATTGAATGACATCATTTTACAATTCCCTTAAATAGTAATAACACAATTTATACTTAAGTAAATGGTTTTCAGTTGAGGATACTGTATTTGCTTTGTTTCTTTATACTCATCGACTCAGTGATTATTATCACTACATGATATATTGAAGGTGTCTTCCTTATTGTTTCCTTGTTTTTTCCTACTCTAAGTGATTTCTAAATACCAAAGTACTCAACAAAAGAAAACAACTTGGTTTCACTACCAACTCCCATTTATTATTTCTGGTTTTCTGTAGAGTGATTTCCATAAAATTCTCTGCAAAACAAGTTTTAGTTTTTTTATCCCTCGTGATTTTTCCGCAGTTAGTATGATCAAATACAAGTTTTATCAAAAGCATTAGAAATGGAAAGCTCATTGAAACTAGAATAGTCTTAAAACCTGTCAAGGATGTTTATCTCTGTGTAAGGTGGTTTGAGAAAAAGGAAAGCAAAGGCAAAATGACTAGAAGTTTGAATGATACCCAAACTCTAGATGAACGCATGTTTTACAAAGCAATCCTTAAACAATTCATGAATTAAAGAGATAAAGACATTAAAGTGTTGTACTGTTACATAGCTTAATCTTGTTTCAAAACAGACCAGTCTAATGTGGTCTAATATGTTTCAGAGATTAAGGAATTAGAGTAAAAAGAAGCTGCTGAAGAAACGTATTTTATTAATTTAGTTTTATCATATTTACACAAACTTTAAAAGATAAAAATACTATCTTTGATTTCAAATTCTCAAATATAAGAGGAATAAATTCAAATCCTTCTACTGAGTCATCAGCTCTTTGTTTTATTTATAGTTGTGTCGTAAAATTTGTGAATTGGAAGCATGTTTCTAAAAGGCTAAGTTCGGGTTGTATGGGAAGGTCGAAATTTCAGATGTGTGGGAGCTGCATTTCTGAGTGGAAGTGAAAGTTACCGTACTATGATGTCCAGAGGAAAGATATTTGGCTTCGCCAGGTCTCCTCCGTGATGGCAGATTTAAACTAAAATTGACATTTAACAGAGACCATTGAGAGGCTGGGAAAGACCATATTCTCTGAAGTTGTTCACATAAATAAATGTGTGGATAACGTGACGCTGAAATCCATATTAAATCCAGCATAGAATGATGACCTAATCATATGATTTATCAGGTGAAAAATGTACTTCAGAGCTAATGGAAAGCATCTAAGCCACGGTAATGTCTGCCCACCCTCGCGTATTTTACTTCTTTCTGCGCATCCCAGAAAAGCTTTCTTCTTCATGGCCACCACCTACAGGGAGGAATCTTTTCCTCCCTTCACGTGGCAACCTTAATGTAGGGGTATTTTTGTTTCTTCAATGGAAAAACTATACCTAGATAAATATGCATCTATTTACATATAATTGTATAAAATATGTATTAGTTATCCATTTACTTTTTCTTTGCTTCTATTAAAAATGTAATAGAGGCATTCACAATATTTTAGACAGAATATCACACCGAGACCCTGGAAGATGAAGTCTAAGCCTCGCCATGCACTCTCTAATTTCCGAACTCCGACTTGACCAACTCGTCACCTGAAATTGGAAATAGGTGTTATTGGTAGCAAGTTGGGTGTGATAGCCTGAAATTGACTACTGAACTTCACATTGAAAATGTGACATTCAGTTTCCCAAATACTAACTGAAAATTTACACATTTCCCAGAAGTTCATCACTGCTTTTGATTTCAGCCACAGCTTGTTTGGAGACCGACAGTCATATTTCGGGGGAGAGTAGGCATCTTTCACAGGGAGGTGCCATTGTCTTCCAGTCCTTCTCCACTGAGAAGAGTTTCTTCCTCTCTACAAAGTCACAGATCAAGGACTCGGGAAAATGATAAAGCCTGGGTGACGGGCTGCACACTTTCCTTCTGCCAGTGGAAAGAAGCAACCAGGTTCCAGCTGACGCTGATGAACAAGACGTGGAGGAAAACATTCCAGAAAACATGTCAGGGACAGAGTGTTTGTCGTCTTTGCAATCCTGAGACAAAATGCTAATTTGTGGTATTTTGTTATAGCAAGAGTAATTGGGCTAAGATATCCCCATCAAAGAAAGAAGGAAAGCGGGGGAGGGACGGAAGAAGGAAGAAAGGAAGGAAGGAGGGAAGGAACGAGGGACGAAAGGATGAAGGGAGGAAAAAGAGGGGAGGGGAAGGGAAGGAAGGGAAAGAGAGAGAGAGAAAGAGAGTGGGAGGGAAGAGAGAGATGGACACAGAACGAAAACAGAATCATGAAGAGTATTTTACTGATGTAAAAAGCAAGGACAGAGATGTGACATGTCCTGGCATACTCACAGCCACAGAGCTAGTAGATGGCAAACGGGGGATTTGCCCCAGAAAGTCTCCCCCCTCAGGTGTGATCACCCTTTGTCAGGTAAAACACGTCCCAAAGCCTGTCATTGAACTGAACTGCAAGAGGGACCATATTATCATTTTGAGTTAAACTGAATTTTTAATGGAAATAGTAAATGCTTGAAAATGAAAAGAATCTGTTTTAACAACTGTCAGTATTTGAAAATACACAGAATTAAGATTAGATAAACAGACAGACAGACTTTCTATTTCCTCACGGAGAAATGCAGATTCAACAGATACTTCTGAATATTGATGTTCGTGGGGAATTTACCTTGGATGATACACACGGTAAAGTGATGCTAAAAATACATATTTCTCAATATTGTCATGAGCACTAAATGAGACGGGGAATGTGCGCTAGGTGTAAGAGGTTATGCCGCACTTTACACAGTAAGATTTGTGTTTCGGTGGCTTAAAGTTATTTCCTATTAATATAAAATTCTTGGATGAGAATTCAGGTCAAGTGAGTGCCTCTTCATCATGTGATTATCAGAGGGCTACGCTGAGCAAAGCTGAGCCAGGAAACAAAAGGAGAGATGGAAAGAAAGAAAAAGAAGTCAGGTGTACCTGGCAGGATTTTATGGCAAGATTTACAATGATAATTTCTACTTACATTTTTGTAAAGAGACCTTTGTCATGACTGTGCCCAAATGCAGGAAAATTTTGGAAATATAACCTATATGCTCAAAGAATGGAAACGGATGTTACGGGCAGCCGGAGATTTAAGTCATGCGTACATAAAATCCTCAGCAGATTGCCTGGCATGATTTGAGTTCAATTTAATGTTGTTGCTACCTCTCAAAGCCCTAATGGGTTTAAAAGTCTTAGGAAAAAAAAAAAAGTCATTTCCATTAAACTATAGATAGCCAAATGTCTTGTAAATGGTATACTTGGAACAATATGATAAATTATACTCAAAAAGCACATATTAAAGGTAAGATGATAATTATTTCCAAAAGAAGAGTAAAGTTTTAGTATTATATAGTCCCTCCAAGAAATGACAAAAGCAAATATAAAATTGAAAACAAGTAATCCACAAACAAGCAATATTCATGAGAGAAAGATGTTAGGAAAAAGATAACATCTACTTTTTACATCTTTTGTAAAATTCTGTTTAATAAATTAACAGTGGAAAACACACTCACAAAGATATAAAATGTACATATATCTTGTCTGCCGCAAGAATCATTTTTCCTATTTTCTTCAAGCTGCAGCCCTGTAAGGCACTGGAACTAACCTGTCTGCATTGGATCTCTATTTTTTTTTTAACCTGATATTAAAGATCTAAAATCATCCAAGTAAATATTTAAAAGAGTCGGGGAGAGTCATTTACAGTATTTGGTCATGAATGCAGCAGTTGGGTAGAGTTCATTATATTGAAGGGTAAGTCACCGGAAAAAGGAAGAATATATGATCAAAACCAGTATAAAAAAGTTCATATAACATAATAGAAGGAAAAGGACATAGCACATTTGAGAAAGAAATTTTCTGTAGTATCTCTGTAGAGACTCCCATGAAGTTAAACAGTTTATCTAGATGGAAACCAAAGATCAGCTGAAAATCTAGACCAAAATTAAAAGTTAGATGTCAGTTTTGAGGAAGGAAGTTAAGGAAACAAAGAATGCTTTAGCAAAAATGCAAATGGCATACGCAGCAGGATGTGGGGAAATAGCAAAGAATGTAGATATAAATTCCTCTCATTCTAGTTATGTAAAGATTTGACTCACTTGTGGAATGGGAAAAATAAAATCATAAATATTCTTCTGATGCAACTTGAGCTTATATTTTCTGCACTGTGTCTTATAAGTCAGGGACTTTCCCACTTACGGTGACCTCTGTCATGGCCTTATATACATGTGCACATACAGTCATGCCTGTAACATGACGACTATTCTGAAGTCATATCACCTTATTATCATCTCTGGTATTTTTTCTTATTTTCTAATTAACTTTAATACTATCTGAGATGCATTAATCTGATTACCTGACCACTTAATAGGTCTGACTCATACTTCAAAATACCCAGCTAAAGACGGCTATGAATATGCACTTGAAAAAGAGGGACACTGATTCCATGCTTGAAGTTTCCTTTTGTTTCAGTTTCCTCCTGATCTTTCCTGTGCATCTAATCTATTTCGAATGCTCATCCCTTTCTTTAAGCTCTGAGAGGGCTCCCCTGGGCAGTGCTTAATGGGAATTTACCTAGAAAATGTTATTAAGCAGAAGAGAGACTGCGAGTAGATTCCTCATCAGCTTAATTTGTATGCTCACTATGCTCCGGGGAAACCAGTAAGCTTAGAGACTCATTCAGATGGCAGACAAAAATGCTGAAATTCCATCTCTGATTCAGCAGAAGGCTAAATGGAGCCTCCTTCTCTCTTTGGCCCCACAAAGAGTGAGCAAAGCCAGCTCAAGTCTCCAGACATTTTAACAATTAAAATCTCTTAGAAAGCTGCACACAGTGGAAGCTATCTCATTCGGGATAGCTTAAATTCCAAGTTACCATTAAGTGCTGGATCTTGAAATAAATTTAGTGAGTTATGGCAACATTTAAAACACAATAAAATAACAACACAGAATAAAATATTTGAGTACTTTGCAACATTCAAGACATGTGATTTCATCATTTTTCATTTATCTAAATGTGTGGCTACATAAGGAGGGCTGTATGTAACCCTGTGTGGTCTAAATTTTCTTGCTTACAGTATGTCACTGAAAAAATATCATTAACTGCTTTGTTATGGATTTGTCATTGTATTTAAAATGTGAACAGGCTATGAAACTGGTTTGTTTTGTTTCATTAATAGAATTTCCATTTTATTGAGATAAAAATAATTCAGGTTACTTTTAATAGCATCCTCTCTAGAAAATCTATAAGCATAACTCCATTGTAAAATAATTGAACAAATTTATTACAAAAGTTCTATCACTTCCCTATCACACCACTGCAAGAAAATACTAGGAATTTCAAATAATCAAAATTTTAAAACATAGAAAAACAACAACAGAAATATAAAATCCAGTGGTAGTTATTATTGTTTTCTGAACGACTAGTGGAAGAGAAATATGTTCAAAGTTTATTAAATAAAAGGGAAGAGATAATTATATTTACTCAAGTAAAGGGTAAAATTAATTGACTGAAGAAACTTATTATAAGGCAAAAAAAAGGTGTATACTAATCACCACATAGGTATTCCTGAAGATTAAATATTTATTTTAAAAAGGTGCTTAGATGAGAAGAAAATTTAGGCTGAATGGTAATTAGAGAAACAGAACTTAGCTGTTCCACTCAAACCAGCAGTTACAATTTAAATGTGTGTTTTCCAAATAATTAGGAAAAGAAACTTGTTGAAATAAAAAGAATACTCATATATAACTAATGGTAAACAACAGAAGGAATAAAGATTCGTAAGTGTGCAATGCTGACAGATTAAATAAATCATCCATCACACTATATAAAAATGAGTTATCATTCCCTGTTGAAATAACTAAATACTGCTAACAAGAAAAAAGAGCTTACTTTGCCAAGAGTTCAAAGCAAAAGTAAGCGAAAAAGCAGATGATTACAAACAAAATCAGAAAGCAACAGATGCATTTGTTACTCCCCACTTTTGAGTTTTGAGAAACTGGCACAAAAATGTTTCTTTCCCATTTGCGTTAATGCTGACTAGTGTTTACCTCTGACAAGGCCAGATAGACTTTGGACAGTCCCATTCTTTCTCCAGGAAATCGTTGGTTGGCTAGCAGCCTGACAAAATATCCACAATCTTGACTAAACCTCACTTTAGCCAGGCTTCCCTCAACCCTCTCCACAGGCGCATGACCTTGACTTTTCTTTGAGCAAGCACCGGGAAATAGGCAAACTCTTCATTGAGAATCCCTCCCCCAAATCAACAAAGCGCAGGCAAAACAGTCCCAAACATGAACTACTCACAGTGCTCCTCCCACCATTCCTTCCAGCCCTGTTTATGCCTCTCTCACACCTTCTTGACTAACCAATGAGATGCTTACAGATCTTCTAGGGCGTGTCCTACCGTAATAGCACCTCCTCATCCTTATTCCAATAGGTTTTTCAAGCAAATCTCTCCTTTCTGCAGTGCGTATTTGTTTCGGTTGACAAAAAAGTAACATTTTTCTACAAAATATATCTACTTTTAAAAAGTGTTAAAAATGACAAGAGAAATTGATAGGAGCACAAGTGTAAAAGACAACTGAAATGTACCTGTTTCTAACCTACAACTATCAAGTAAAAAATGTAATGAAATTAAAGGGAATCTGAAAGGTAAAATAGGCCTTATTTATTAGCTACATGTCAAATTAAATTAAGCAAATAGAGTAAGAAGTAAAGAATATTCACAAAGAAAAAATAATACTCGCATGTCCATTATAATGATTTGTGTAAACAGAAATGATACACAAAAGCATTAGAACATTTTTATAATGTTCTACTTCAGTACACAATATACGTGTACTGCATACAATACACATCAATATGTAATACACGTATATAAAAATATTTAAAAGATTCAGTAAAAAGAATTTACATAAATGAAATATAATACCTCCAAAACAAGAAAGAATGTGTTTATTGATATTTGCACTGTCCCTGAATTAACAATTCTTTCAATATGGGTGAGTTTCCAGATATCCTACACTGATCACCCTATTCAAAGGTCATATGACCTCAAATAAGCCCCACAATTTTGGCTCTTAGAACCACAGTTTATTTCTTAGAAACCTTAGATGTCTACCATTTTTTTTTTACAGGGACATGTTCTATACGTTCATAGCGAGTCCAGTAGCAGAGGAAGAAAATAAATGATCAGAAGGGGCAAATTTCACCCCCACTTACATTCATTGGCCAGAAACATCACCACTCAAGTCTGACATCAGTGCAGAAGGGGAGTCCACGGGACTCATGAGCGAACACAGAATGTTTTTAATTATATCGTATACGTGTATGTGTGTGAGTATGTGTGTGTGTGTGTGTGTGTGTGTGTGTGTGTATTTAGAGAAAGAAAATAGAGACTGACAGTTTG
Source organism: Hystrix cristata (assembly GCA_004026905.1). NCBI lineage: Eukaryota > Metazoa > Chordata > Mammalia > Rodentia > Hystricidae > Hystrix > Hystrix cristata. Next base: position 19,039 of record PVJO010008017.1, on the reverse strand, counting down.
AGTCAGGAGTTGGGGAGTCCAGGACTTCTATGTCTAAGGGGAAAAAGCATGCATGTTTGTGTAACTAATTCTTTTCAAATACAAACTGTAAATCAAAAGGAAAAATGAAAAAAACAGTAGATATTTTTAATTTTTATTTTCTTATAAAACAAATTCAATTTGCAATAAAATCCCATGAAGTAGTTAGAAGTAAATTTGACACATTAATTCATGGATCAAGGACTTTTTCTTTATATAACACAACAGTAGAAATTGTTAGGGAAGACTATGGCCCATAAAATATGTATGTATTCATACATGTGTTTGTACACACATTCAAAAAATCCAAAGAAAAAAATCTGAAAATACTTTTAATCTATGTCTTAGCAAAGTGCTGATAGCTTTAATTATTCCTTTAGATGTATACATTTTGCATGATAAACTGCAATGGATAAAATTCAGAGATTTATAGATTTATACATTGTAGACTTATAAATTTGACAATTTGCCTGCAGATTGCAGGAAATAAAGTGTTTTCAGGAATGGGCTGCTTTATAAAACTCTTGCAATATGCTATTTTCATGAGGTGTGGGAGAATGATGTTCCTAATAGAGTACAGGAAACGGCCAGTCTTCTTACATATTACACTTTTATATTCAGGGCTGCATTGTTTGTCAGAAAACCTTACGCAAACAATATTGTGTATTTCTGTTAGAGGGAAAATTTACAGACATTAGATCGACTGGTTCCTAAATCAAGCCTCCCAGTAACACTGGAGCCACAGACCACCCGTAATCATCTCAGAAAACCCCTGCAGGGGCTGGAGGTGGTACTCCAGGGGAGGGCACAGCAGGGCAGCACCCTGATCGGATTCACAGCACTGCAAGCAAAATACAAAACAAAACCTAAAAAAAGGAAAGGCCTACCGCCATTTAACATCCTAAACAAAAGTGAGAATATTTTAAGTGGAAATAAAATTAACATCCTTTACACGAAATCAAATTTGATATCAGGAACTTAAGTTAATGCCGACAACTTTTGACTTGCTATTTTATGATATTAAAATTAATGGTTAAAATTAATGAAAACTCTTAGTATTGTCATGGAGCAGAAAATTGCTAATCTCCAACACCATTAACACTTGTGTAAATTGATACTTTTTCTTCCCTGAAGGAAATTTGGTAGTGTTTCAAAATTCAGCATCGTTTGCTTGCAGGAATTCACCATAAGCAAATATTTGGAGACATGAATGAAGTCTATGTATGATAATTTTTATTCTACCACTATTTTTAATAGTAAGACAAATAAATCTCATGGTTGAAATGAGAATGTTTATTAATTGGAACATTTCCAAAACATTTCCACGTTTAAAAGGAAGTATAAAAGTACATTAATATGATTGTATTTTATATTTACTTAACATGTATGTTTAATCTAAGCAGTCAATTATCTATTAGATTACATACCCGATAATGTCTTCTATATAATATCTTATCTATTACCCTTAATATTGCACACATCATTTAAAGAGTATTGTATTCAACGTATCTACCATTTAACATAAAAAGTACTACATACTATTTTAGATATAGTTTACTATATTCGATATGATATACATTTACTTTATTTGATTATATTACATAACATTTATTATTTCTATCTTCTGTTATTAAATAAGTAGCTGCATGTCTCCCAGTTCATATGTTGAAGACTTAACTTTATGTGACTGTATTAGTGAGGGCACCTTTATAGAGGTAATTAAGGTTAAGTGAGGTTGCAAGAGGAGGGCCCAGGTCAGATAAGACCTCAGCCCTTAAACAGCAGACAGCAGAAATCTTGTGTTCCTTGTCTAGCTGCATGTACCAAGGGAAAGCCGTGTGAGGTGTGGAGGGGAAGCTGTCTTCTACAGGCCAGGGCAGCCCTCTGCCAGCACCATGAACCTGGCTACCCAAGATCTCTCAAACTTGGTTTAGTGCTGTTTAAGTTATTATTAGTACCTGAGCAGTCTAACCTTCTTAGAGAGTTTCTACATTTTTAATCTTTATGATTCGTTTTGGTGATTTGAAGTAAAAATCTACAGCATCTTTTTTTAACAGTAGTCTCAGAATATCTAATAAAAACAGGTTGAACAACAAAGACATTTGTTTTCTCAATTATTAAAAAGTCAGTTTCCAAGGAGGCAAAAGCAATCCAGTCTTTGTCCAGTGGCTCAGGGGTACCAGCAAGGACCCCATTTCTTCTCATGTCAACTGCTCTGCTGTCCTCAAAATACTATTTACCTCATAATTGAAAGTTATCTACTGCAGTTTCTATGATCAGGTTTTTTTTGAGATAAGACCCCAAAGACAAAATATGGGGGCAGAGGAAAAATTATTTTATGGTATTCAATTACATAAGGAGGTGACCATTAGTCTGAGGTTCTCTGAGTTCCCACCTGACTCCAAAACGTAATTTAAGCATACACACACACACACACACACACATATATAACTCCAGATTTCAGTCCATGAAAACAGCTGATCTTCAGTCAATCGCAAATTGCTAATTGATGAGACCATGCCTAAATAAAGCACAGGCCTCACCACACCATGCCCAAATAAGACAGACACCTAGCTGTAGGCAATCAGTGGTCCTTCAAAGTGAAAGAAGGTTGAAAGGGACGTCTGACCGATGCAATCAGAACGGGTCTCAATCTACTTTCGCTAGCACTGAAGACTGAGGAAGCAAGCCAGGAGCCGAGAAGGCGGGCCACTCTAGAAGACACAAAGTAGAAAGAAAGCAACCCTCAGAGTCTCCCAGAAAGAATGCACGTGGGAAGATAGCTTGATTTTTATCTTCTGAGACAATCCACCTCCAAAAGTGTAAAATGATATACTTTTTTTTCCTTAAATTACTGTGTTGGCGATCTGTTACAACAGCAACAGAAAACTAGTAGAAAAGGCTTGCTGGAGTTTGGTTTGGGATTAGCGTCACATGGACATAAGGGTCCAAGAATGCATGGCAACCCAGAAGGAACTTGAGACTGACCCCAGAATAGCAGTGGTGTACTGGAGCCAACTTCATATGACTCTTAACAGATAGCTTAACCTTAACTTAGCCTTAACCCCCAGATTTAGCTGCAGAAGACGGCCATACTGCTATTGTCACTGTTGCTATCGTTACTGTTTGGTGTATGGCTTTGACTTTGACATTCATGTTTGCATTTTACACACCTCTGGGATTGGGTTGCTCCTATATTTATGCTGGCCTCTGAAACCAGTCTCCAAACTGCAATTTTGCTTTGTTTGTATAGTCCCTGAAGGCCACAGTGGCCTCACCTTCTAAAGCTGCAGTCCTCAAACCAGAGTGTGCTAAAAACAAATATTCAGAGGCTATTCTGGGAATAAGCAAGACCAAATAAGCGTCAGGTAATTAAGAGTTTTACTCAACAATCTCAGAGAAAACTACTTATTTACTTATACATTACAATCGGACAAACAAACCTACAGCATGTTATGGTTCTGGTTTAGCTAATGTTATTGTTAGTTTCCTTCTTTCATGAATACACTAATATTTATGTGATCTCGCATTGCAGTATTGGATGATTTTAGGCTCTCAAAGAATCATACGTTGTCAGGGGTATTAATACCTTAGTCTTGATTGAGCCAGAATGAATTATGCTACTTCAGTTGTTGCCATACTGCACGATCCCAGTTGAGATCTCACACCCAGCACCAAAGAAATGATCTTGAAGACAGGAGAGTGACACTGTTGGATTGTTAGCTGCGTTTTATTTCACTTATCATTTTATAAACCAGAGTCATTATTTCATTTCTGAATACATACAACGTACACACACACGTTCTCCCACACACATTGTCCACAGATCAACTCAAAACCTTTTGACAATTAAAATTCATGTTTATAAATAATTGGATATTCAATATTCACATAAATACTAACACTCTTTATAGTATCATTTATTTTCCACATAATTTTAAAAAATATTCTCAAATTATGTTTTCAATTGAGATCATAGCCAAAAAAACAAAGTCTGAGAAAACAGAGATCTCAAATAAGCTTATTCATATGAATTAGAGAAATTCAGAGCCACTTTTTGTCATTATGGACAGAAATAGTCATGCTGGGGTTTCTCAAGAGGAAGAAATTAATTTTACAGTAAACTCTGAACTCTGCCCCAAGTGCAGATGGTGACTTGCCAGAACCAGCAGTCAATCTGAAGAGCATAACGCCAGCCTTTATTAAAAAGATATAGTTTCTTATCAAGGAGATGCCATCACTTTAATCTAACAGAAGTGATATTTCACAGTTTCTGATCCTTGTGGCTAGAGGGCGTTAATCCTACTGCTCTTGGCATCTTGAGATCACCTAGATAGAAGCCTTTCAGTGCCTAATGGAGGCCAAGAAGCCGCATGAAGAAGCAAGTCGATCCACCTGGGGCTCAGAACTAACACCCGAGAACAAGTTCCAGCTTGAAGACACACCAGTGAAGACACTTTAGATTCCTGAGGCCTCTTAAAGCCTGCAAATCCCTGTGAATGACCCCACATAAAATCAGCAGAATTGTCTAGCTGTACTAGACTAAAATGACCATTGGAATACTGACTGAAAATATTTACTGTTTTAAGCTTCTATGCTTTGGAGTTATTTTGTTACCTAGCAATACATAACTGACCTTATATAGAATTACCTAATGTGCATTACAAGCCTAGACATGCTTTTGAGAGACATAGAACTTACAAAAAACAAATCAACTGATATTTTAACATTCAGCTTTGAGATCTCCTTAGTCAGATCCACATTTTCATTGTTCTATCTTCTAATTGCCTACTGATGATAGATTTGCCAATTTCATTCACAGTCATATAACATAGGCCATCATTTTGCATCGTCTATTAGCATTTTTAACAAGTTTTCAATTATTCGTCAACTATTTGTTTTCCACTACAATTTTTCCAGCCTGTTCCAACCACCCTGTATGCAAGCCAATGCCACTTGTTCAGGGCTTAGGTACTGGCATTATCCTACATCTTAGTAGTAATTTCTGTATTAGATATCTACAAATGATTACTAAATCACCTCAAACTCATTTGAAAAATAAACTAATTTGATCACCATTCTGTTGGCAACTCGGGCTGACTGAATTTCTCAGTGGAACTTTTCCTCTGTTTGTTTCACTGCATTCCTACCTGCAATAGCAGCCATCTGTCTCTTGGCTAGGGCTGGATGGGACAGAGCAGTTTCACTTAAATAATCTGAGGTGATGGCTGCATCGACATCAGGAGACATCTGGAATAGCACACTCTATTCCACTTGATTTTGAATCCTACAATAAGTTAAACTCTATTTTTTTTTTTTACATAATGCTCGCAAGGCACACCAAAGAAGGATAGTGTTTTCTTCCTATTTCACAATATCTGTTATATATTTTTGTCCTTATTTACCCTTTCAGTTTCTCACATCAGAAAAACGATATGATATTTACATATGTGTGTCTGATCTATTTCAATCAAGAGTATGTTCTCAAGGTGCATGAACTGTGACATAGGAAGAAAACGTTCAAATGGAAGGAGAACTAGGGAGACAGAAGGGCGAAAAGAAGGAAGGGAAAAGAAAAAAATAATAGAAGGAAAAATAGAAATAAAGCTTTTGTAAATGAGGCAGGGAGAAGAGGGGTGAAGGGAGGGAAGGGAAATGAGAAAAAGAGAATAATCAAGATACATCATGTACAGGCAAAAATTCCCAATGACAAATATTAGTATTATGTATATCTAAAATGTACCAATAACATTAATCTAAAAAAAAAAAGATTCCATCACCACCTCTAAAAAAATTTAAAAAGACAAGAGGATAACAGCAAATTAGCAAGCTGCATGCCACTTGAGCCCATGATCATTGCAACACAACTTCCTGGTCAACAATCATGGTAAGACCAGATATAAAGAATGGTGTAGTGGATTGAATAATAGCTAATTATATGTCAGTGTCTAGTGCCCATATCTTGTGAATGCTGCCTTATGTGGCAAAAAGCCCTTCACAGAGTGTCATCAATTTTCTCCTCTCTGAGACACGATACTTGGCTCCCACAATGTTGAAGAAGGAGAGGTTTACTTTTGCTAACAATTATTAGGAGTTTTGGTCCACTCAGCTGGTTCCCAGGCAGGGTGGTGTGGTGGAAGTGCTGGGTGGAGGAATGCTGCACACACCCTGGATTCCAGGAAGCAGAGAAGGAGTGCAGGTAGGACCTGGGGAGGGAGATAGACCCTGTCAGGTCACACCTCCAGAGACTCATCTCTTTTTACTAGACCCCACCTCCTAATAGCAAGACAGCTATATTGCCCCGTGATTCAATCACCTTCTAGGATCATCACCTATGAGTACATGAGGCTCTGGGGGATATCTAGATATAAACTGTAACACAGATAAAACTAAATCTTGTGATAAAATAGCCCAGGTATACCCAGGCACTGGCCAGCACCTTCGTTTCAGACTTCTGGCTTCCGAGATGGTGAGAAGATAAATCATTTTGGTGTTGTGTCAAGTCACCAAATTTATGGACACTTGTGACTATTACTGTGGCCACAGGAAGAGTCTCTACTTCTTGAGGGCCAGTGTCACTAACAAAGTCACCTTGTAAAGAGGTAGACTTTTAAAGACAGGAGGAATTATTCCAGCTATATTTGAAAATGAGCACTTGTATGAAATCATTGTCTGTATAGCAACATTTAAAAGCCATTTTGATTAAAAATAAAAAGTTGGATGAAAATAACAATTTTATTCAATGAAATTGGGAAATGCTTTGCAGAAAAATATATTTACAAGTTAAATTCTACATATATACTTAAAATACTCAAATTTTCTTACTCATATTCAGATTTTACTAGAACATTATTAGTATATATAACAGAAGAGAAAAAATTGGTTTTGTTTTGTTTTTCTAAAGTAATCAATTTTACATAAAAATCAGTATAGCAAAAAAGACCTTATATTTTAAACAATCTATGATGCGTTTAATGACCTCAAAAATATACTTGCCCTATTCTTGAAAGAGAGCTTCTTAGTTCATAGAAGCAATTTATATTTATATTTTTGATTATATTTATAGTGACTGTCTCTACAGAACAGCTAATTCATAAATTGCTTTGTAGAAAGAAAAAATGTTGAAGATATTTCAACAAGGTGTGTGAATACACTTAGGAAGCAACTTGAAACATTAAAGTAATAGTAAGTGCTGGAACCTGATGAAGTCAGAGCTACGTGGAACCAAAGAATGAGAGTTAGCATCTCCAAACAAATTTATTCTAAACCCAGATGATTACCTGAATTAATTATCAAGGAAGTCTCAAAGGCATTATCAATCTCTTCGTTGTCTCTGGGTGGTCAATGGGATGATGAAATTCAAAGTTTTGTCCAAATAAAAACTGTACTTTTTAAAACTCAGTGTGGTGCAGATTTTTAGGAAAGTAGACAAGACATCTGCCAGGATGACTTGCCATTTTGTGCCACCAGCTGGAAGGTCCGAGAGTGTCTAAGCACAGGACTAAATACTTCTCACTGATTTTTTTCTCATTAGAAACATTTTTAAACTGCATAGTACTTTAAAATTCGATTAATGTGCTTTCATGAACAATGTTTCTCTGAGTTGGCCGGCTTTGTGTACATGGTTTCAAAGTTCATCACTCCCAAGGAACAAAAATCAAGGCAAAATTATAATTCTTGTTGGGGCCTATAGCAATAAAACTGCAAAAATGACAAAGATCCTCAACCAGCGACTGAAGGAGGAGAAATGATCATATAAATTGTGATCCGATTATGATTTTTAATTCATTTATATATGGCTTAATTTACAAATTCGACAGGCAGGTTGAGGAAGAATGCCAGTGAAAATGAGTTCTTGAGTGAAAAAAGAAAAAAAAAAAAAAGAAACATCTTGGGGGTTATTGGCTGAGGCACTAGGAAAGACTAACCAGTAGATGGAAGATCCTTTCAGAGTCCCATACAGCAAATAATTTTGAATTTCTGCTTCCCATCCTCACTCCCCCTACCCAAATAAAATTTCTACTAATGTTTTAATGTTTAATTTTTTGGTTGATTTCTTAGGTAACATATCTTAATAAAGATCTGAATATTTTGAATGGAAAAATGTTACATGTAGATATGTACTAATACAAAGCTAAATTGTCAAAATAACATGAAAACATCGATGAAGAGAATTGCACCGCATATGACAATACCATCCAGTTTTCTTTTCTCTTTTAGCTAATACATTGAAAGTAGCAATCTTCTATTTACTCTCAAGAGTATGGAACATTCCATTGGCTGATAACTCAGAACACTATATAATAAAACAAATGTCATATGTTTTTCATGAAAAATTTCCAGCGGAGTCACCCAGCTTGCACAATATGTAAACAAGCTATGTTTGCAGACACCCTATGCTTGGGTTCACTTAGCCTTCCCAGCTTAGCTTTCAGAATTTGGAAATAAACTAGTCCAAGGGGCAGCTGTCACACAGCTCTTTTGCATTTTTATCAGGAATGCTGTGGGGCACATTTGTGGCTTCATCTGTTCTACCATCAACTAGCAATCTACTTAGAGGTTCCTTAAAATGATCTATTGATGCCAGACTTATGATTTTATTGCAAAAGAAAGGTCTTGCTGCTGGATATAACTCCAGAAGGAAGTTTGTCATTTCGGGAAATAATAGATCTCTTTGTCTAACTTCTTCCATTTTCAAATTTGTTCTGATTGCTCACTAGGTACAAGCACTATTTATATTCATAGTGGGGTTTGTACCTTTTTTTTTTCTCCTGGGCACCTCGAAGTCTGACATATCCATAAATAAAAACATGTATACTTCTTTTTCCATCTCTTCTCCTATATGCATTTGCTTTGATAGCATTTGCAGATCAAAATTAACAGATAAAGTTGATGAGGTGATGGGGAGCTCACCGATGATGCCATCTAATTCTGTCTTTCTCAGACTCCATGTGAGACACACAAATCAAATACTTACCATTACTCAGGTCTTTACTTTCTCGCCAACATATTTGCTTTGAGGTTTACCTTTATGGATTAACCTAATAACCTCTTTAAATTGTCACTAATTCCCAGAAGGACATTTTATGATTTATGCACTTCATGAATTTAGCTAGGCCATATGTATTGTTAGCATATTCATGCCTTTGACAGCCTCATGTTATGATAAAGTGTATCTTTGTCCTTCATTTACTACTAAATCTCCCATAGATTGACTGGAAGAATTTTGTGTGTTGCATTTTTTAATAAAGAAAATAACTGTATGCATCTTATTTCAGTTTAGTGTTTGCATTTTCCATCAAGTCTTTCAAGAAATTTTGAGCTTTTATTAATATAGAGGCAAAACTTGGTTGGAAATGTCACAACTATTTTTGTTGAAGAAATGATCAATTCCAGCTGGTGTTGATAAAGATTGCCAAAAAGTTTGATTTTTAATTCAACAAATAGGAGGATAACATTATGTGATGTTGAAAATAACACATTGTTCTTAAGAATAGTGCCCAATCAAAGATGTGGAAATTACACCTTCTCTTTTCTTAAAGTATATCCAAAGAACAAAGAAGCTGATATTCATAGTTAAATTTCAATTTATTAGAGTTGTTCTCTAGTCTGTATGTCACTTCTGTGGCTTGTTTCACATTCTCATGGATAAATTCTCTCTGTCCTGTATCTATTTCTCCACTTTTTGAAGCACCCACACGTGAAATATATGAAATTCCCAACCATCAAATGTAGTGTTGGCATATACATATCCACATCTTAACAGTATGTATAGTATTTTAAGTAAGTGGATAATGTGCATGATTGTTTTTAATTATTTTCCATGTGATACAAAACTGATTGCACAAATATAGACAGTCTAATTTTAGCCACAGTAATTGACTTTATAAAATAAAGGATTCCTGACTTTTATAAACAACTACATTTGATTCATGTTTGACATAACACAAGTATCATTTCCTTGCGGTAGACTCCATTACATCGGTTTCTAAAAATAAATCAAGATTAGTAAAATTCAGTGGAATTTTGATATATTGGCATGTGGTATGCATTCTGCACTTACAGTATTTCCTTGATAAATGTAAAGGGTTATTAATTGAGCTGCTATTGATAAAATAAAGTTTCATTTTTGTTATATTTTTAAATTCAAAATTCCTTCACAAGTTTATTTGTTCATTCAACAAATAGTTATAGTGTGCCTTACTACATGTCGAACATTCCTTTAGGTCTGAGAGATACACAGAACTGTAAACCAAACCCAAACACACTATCTAATGGATCTTGCAATCGTGTGTTTGGGGAATAGGGTATTAGCAAAACTAAACTTGTGAATAATGTTTCATTTGTTACTATAAAACAAGGCATGGTAGGGAGACAGTGGTGGCTGCATGAATGTTGCTAGTTGACACAGGACAGGGATGGCAAAACTTTCAGGGACTGAGTGCCCAAAGTGCAACCCCAAACCCACTTAGGTATCCCAAAGTGCCAACACTGCAATTAAACCTGAATATTGAGGGTTTAATTTAGGAAGAAACAACTGTTATCTGTTGCTCGATTGCTGGGGCAACTTGACTCTTGTGCCTATGGAGAGGTCTCCGCTTGCCCACTGCGGCATGAGTGCCACAGACTCACAATTGATCTAAAATGTAGGAAGTCTCTGTGATGTGACATTTCAGTAGAGTCTAAAGGAAGTAAGAGAATAAGCCTCACAGATGATCCTGTCAAAATGTACTGCAGGCAAAGCAGCTGCTGTAATACAAAAGGTAAGAAACAGTATCTTTGGGGATAAGAAAAAGGCTAGGGTTTGTTTTTTTCTTTTTTTCTTTCTTTTTTTTTTTTTTTTTATTTGGTGCTGGGGATTGAACTCAGGGCCTTGTGCTTGCAAGGCAAGCACTCTAACCACTAAGCTAAATCCCCAGCCTGAGGGCTAGGGTTTTGTTGTTATTGTTTGAATTTAATGAGAATGCTTTATATTTTAAACTGTTTTAAAATGTACCATGCTGCACTAGTTACTTTCTAGAGTCAACGGTTTGCAAGAGAGCAGATTTAATACAGGACAATTACAAGTTACAACATTCACATACACACACAAGCCAAATGCAGGAAGAGTAGAGAATGTCTGTCTATCAAGACCCAGTCAAGTGCTGGGAGCCCATGGCAGTGTCCTGTGTACATCTGTGTCTGCACTAAGAGGCTGAAGAAATCTATACTGGAATCAGAATACAATGCTCAAGCAGACATGAAGACCAGAGCTGCCTTGAAGTGAACAGCAGCCTTCCCTGAGGACACTAAGGCCCTGGGCTCCTTCTATAATGAGAACCATCGCGTCCCCAGCCACAGAAGAGCTTCTCCTGGGAAACATCCGGCCCTCATCTCTGCTCCTGTTCTCCTTTAAATTGTGTCAGCAATAACCTTCGGGTCGATCTTCGATGCCCAGAACCGTGGCAACTCGGTCTGGTTGGGTTTTCCTGCTCCAGCTGACCACATCGGTCCACCACAGTGACCCTGCTACAGTAGTAAATTCTGTGGCAGCAATAGCATCAGATGTCAACTGGGTATTGACAAACCACAAATACCACTCACGAACATCCCTTATGCAGAGGAAAGAAGACCACGATTTAAGTGAAGACAATCAGACCATTCAGATAGCGGCCAATAGTACTTCAGAGCACGAATTTCTGCTGGTTGTAGACAGCGGTGTCCAGGCTCAGACACACCACGAGGCTGCTCACCTCCTTGCTCAGGTCCACCCTTCTGACAATTTCATCCTCCTGACCTGGCGGGCTGCAAGATAACACAGGCCTCATGATCTGCTCAGTCAGAGCCTGTACCTCCCAGTGGACCTCACTACATGGAATCTGAGCAGAAACTCTGGTATTTAGATAAGCAAAAAAGAAAAAAAAAAAATCTTCATTTTACATTTGGATGGAGAAGACATGTTCTTAATAAGTAAAGCTAAATTTAATATTTCCACAGGTTTATTACAGGAAAGATATCAAGAAATAGCTCTGAATCTGTTTGGGGGATTATTTCTTATAATTTATAACACTGAGTTGCAAGGAAATCTGAGACCATTTTTATCTCCTGCCCTGGTTACCGTCCTAAACCAAAGGCCATCTTACATAAAGCACTAGACTGAGATGAAACCAACTGTGGATGCAAATAGTCCACAAAACATGGTGTTGCCACAGATGGGTGATGGCAAAAGTGACAAACATTTCACCCTGAGAAAATTGCATGGGAGCCTAAAATGTCTGTGAGACTGAAAGATTTCAAATGTGACAGAGTAAGCACAATCAGCAATTTCTCATTCCTACCTGAATTTAGGGTTCAAGATTGCAATTCATTATATCGGAGGCTAATAAACTAATAAGATAAGAACTAATAAATTAACTAATAAACTAAAAATAGTATATAAAGAATGAAATTCAATATTTAATACCAGCCAAAAGAAAAAGAAAAGAAAAACTGGAGGGAAAACAAAAGCTAGGAGAAATTACAGACAATGTAACATTTCATTTCTTCCCACACAACTTAAAGCTCTACTTCAGCGGAAAACCTAACTTTTGAGAAAATTTTGACTCACAAGTGCATCTCAAATATGCTGTCCTCACTGTCAGTTTTGGTAAATGAACAGCACTGTTTGACACAAGTATGTGCACAACAGTTTTTTTTTTTTTTTTTTTTTGGCAGGAGTCTCAAGAAATCAGATGGCAGTGACATCTGATGGAGTAAAATATAGGTGACATTGTATTATGGACAGCAAGCTTGGATTTTGCTATATAAAAATAATAATAGCAATGGACATTGAGCACTTACTATGTGCTAGGCAAATATACCATACTTTGTAACACTGTAAACAGATTTACTTATTCATTCTAGTAAACAGATGAGGAGGAATTATTCACCCATTTTGTAGATTAAAAAATTGTAACATTTAGGAAAAAACAAAGAAAACAAGAAAGAGGAAGAAAGTTTGAGAGCCACAGAAAAATGTTCAGAGATCCTTGAATGTTGAAATGATTTTTATTTTGTTTCAAAGCTGATATATTCCATGATGTTGTCTTGCTTTGAAACTGCTTCATAAAATTTCTGTCTACATATAATTGAATTAGTTTACTTCCAGAAAGATCCCAGATAAAGGCATTTACTGAAAAGTGAGGCTACTATTTATTTCTGGAAATAACTACTTGAAATGAAACATGTAGACAACAAAAGAAATAACCAATGATTGATATCAGTGTGAGACAAAACATATACACAAAGTCCACTCTGTACGGTCAAATGCCAGGCTGATGAGAGCTTTCCTGGGTTCTTCTTTATCTATGAATTTTTAATTCCTTTTAAAAGAAGAAAGGTCTAAAGCAAAGATCTGAACAATTCTTAAAGTTGTTACAGGTTGCAGTTTGATATTTTCCTGAAATTAAGTCCATTAAGTGCTGTTTTACATGGAGAACGAAAAACTTCTACTTAAAATATTTTCTAAGATTCATCCTTAATAATCTTTCCCTTTTTCTACCTTTAGTTTTTCTATTTTTTTTAAAAGAGAATAACAATACACTGTGTATCATTATCTTGAGAGGGTACACACTGAAAGATAAAACAAAAAACAAAAACATTCTACAAAAAAAAGATAACAAACTTTCTTTTCAACAAATTAGGATAAACTAGTAGTATAAGTGTGTATGTACTACATGTATATATGTCCATATATGTACTTATATATGGTGTTTCTTAGATGAGAAATTGTGTGATATTTGAATTTGTGTGTCTGACTTATTTCACTTAACATTATATTCTCAAGTTGCATCCATTTACCTACAAATGCCTCAAGTTTATCTTTCTTTATGGCAGTGTAGTATTCCACTGCGTGTAAGTACCACATTTTCCTTACCCATTCATCTGCTGGTGGACATATACACTGTTTCTAAGATCTAGGCATTGCAAATAGTGCTGCTATAAACATGTGTATGTGAATATCCTTGTAATATGATTTTAATTCTTTTGGGAAAATACCTAGGAGTAGGATAGCTGGGTCAAATGAAATTTCTATGTTTAGTTTTTTGAGGAATCTCCACACTGAGTTCCATACTCGTTGTACTAGTTTATATTCTCACTGACAATGTAGAAGAGTTCCTTTTTCTCCATATCCTTGCTGGCATTTGTTATGCTTAGATTTTGTGGTGATAGCCTTTCTGGGGTAAGATGGTGTGTCACTGTAGATTTAATTTACATTTTTCTGTCAGGAGTGGTGGCTCATGCCTGTAATCCCAGCACTTAGGAGGCTGAGGCAACAGGATAGCTGTGAGTTCGAGGCTAGCCTGGGCTATACAGTGAGTTCAAGGCCAGCCTAAACTATATAGAAAGACTCTGTCTCAAAAAACCAAAACAAGCAATGTCCATTTCTCTGATGGACAGTAATGAAGAGCATTTGATTAGGTCTTTTATTCTGAGGGGGGCCTAGTTTCTAGGAGTTGTTTATACATTCTTGATGTTAGTCGTCTGTGGACTAGCTGGCAATTTTTCCCCTCATTCTGTACGTTGTCTCTTCACTCTGTTGGCTGTTTCCTTGGCTGTGCAGAAGCTTTTGAATGTGATGTGATTACATTTGTTGATTGTCAGTATTAGTTCTTGTGCCTTTGGGGTTTTCTTCAGAAAGTCCTTGCTTATGCTTATGTCTTTAAGAGTTGTGCCTACTTTATATTCCAGCAGATTGTTTCTGTCTGAACATTTAGATATTTGATCTATTTTGATTTTAGTTAAGTACATGGTTAGATATGTGGGTCTAGACTCAATCTTTGGCATGTGGGTAAGTCAATTTTTCTAGCACTATTTATGAAAGAGGTTGTCTTCCCTCAAGTGTATGTTTTTGGCTCCTTTGTCAAAGATCAAATAGCTTTACAACGTACTAATTTTAACAACTCCGAAGGGACAGGGACGTATAAGAAGCAGTGATCTCATAAGCTACGCAAAGCAGGCTGTGAAACGCTGGGGTCTGAGAGCCCCGTGGTGTGGGCTAGTCATGGATATATATAAATCACAGGCTACTTGTTCCAGCACTGGTGAACCTTACTCTAAACCAGTGGTGACTGGCCTGGTGGCTGAGGTCGGAGGATTATAAGTTCAAGACCAGCCCGGGCAACCCACCAGGACTCTGTCTCAAAACAGAATGAAAAGGGCGGGACGCAGAATGACAGAGCGCTGGCTAGCACGTGTGAGCCCCTGTCTGATCCGCAGGAATCGGGGGACGGGAGCGGGCTGGGCAGCCCAATGGTGACCTTACTGACCTGTGAGGAACCTCGCGCTTCAGGGGTTACCGCGCAGCTTGGACAAGGCAGCGGAGGCTGGGCTGGCAAAGCTTGGCGTGACGAGTTATCACTTCCTGGGGACCCTCACAGTGTCCCCATATTCCCGAATGAGGTAGCTCAAGCAGCCTGCATGCCGGCAGCCACCAAGTCTCTAGGGCTCTGTGGTTCCCTTCTTCACGGATTCTTTTTTTTTTTTTTTTTTTTTTGTCAGACAGGGTCTCACCATGTAGCCCATGCCGGCCTCCAACTCGCAGTCCTCCCGTCTCAGCCTCCCAAGTGTGAGGATTCCAGGTGTCCATCACCATCACCAATCACGTGCTGGGCACGGATTCCCACTTCCGACTGGGAAGCTTCATGCTCACGGTCTCTAGGACACGGAATTTCTCCCTGTGACGTCACACATGTGGGCCTTCTGGACATGGGCACTGTCCCTCCTAAGCCTCTCCTCATTCCGTCGAGCAGGTTGCACTTGGTATAAAAAGTTCAGTCAATGATATCTGTTCAACCTACATACAGTCCTCTGTTTTGTGACTAATGCAAATACCAGCAAGTATTATAAATGTTAAATAGACGTTGTGATATTTTTGCCAAGCCATTCTAAACCTAAAATTAATTCATAAATGAATTTCTCTATCTCTCCATTTAATTTGTAGAAATCTTGAAAGACAGGAATTTTTAATCACAAGACATTAAAAAACAAAATAACAAGAAAACTTTGCGATATAAAACAGGCATTAATAGTTAAAATATTTGAAAAACTATTTCATTGTGGCATTAAAAAAGTGTCATGTACCAAAAAAAGGTGTCATGTTTACATATTACCACTCTCTGTCATAACACATATTTTATCATGTTCTTCACTGTATGTATGTATGTATGTACGTACGTATGTATTGTTTCTAAGACATTTTTCCTCATGGAATTTTTCTCCACTCATCAAGACATCTACATTATTATCCAATCGTAAAAGCACCTAAATTATTTTATTTTCTTGTTTATATTTTTTCTCAACAACTGAAATAATTACAAGACTAAAAAAAAGTTTAAAATGAGATTATCGCACTTGCTTGGATGAACATTGCAGAATTGTTTTCCATAGGACAAGTGGGGAATAATTCTTTTTTCCTTTGGGCTACAATAATAAATACTATTTTCTAAGTAAAGTATAGAGAGCTAAGGCTTTTTTTCCCTCCCACAATTAATATCATACTAATTAAGACTGAACCCACCCTCACTCCTTGCATGTTGTCTGTTTAATGCATTCACTAGTGCATGTTCCTCTTTTCTTAGTTGGCCTGGTCGTGAGCTACATTGTAAACCCTTTTCCTTATCCTATTCTACAATGTGTAAAAAGTCAGGAATCAGATCAAGCTTCCTCCCCCACCCTTTCTTTCCTTCTTGACTTTCATGAGTTCTGTTAATCAGAGAAATGCTTTTAGTTTGAGCAACAAATCAATCTCAGAGACTGAATCATTTTTTTCTAAGATCCTACAGAAAGTGACCCGACAGCCAGTCATTCTTGAACAGTCACAAGATAAGACAATGTTTCTGACTCATGTTCAGTCACAGAGGTGGAGTTTTCGACTCACCCACTTTATTACATGCCGCACTTATTGGAAACTCATTTTTGTTTAACGGGATATAAACTGGTCTCACTAGGAAGTCTCTCCTTCAGACAGCTCTGCAATCTCGTTTGTCTGCCTAGAAAAACTAATCTGATTGTAATCATGTTACTTATCTTTTAATTTCTTTTGCTGCTGATGTACATAGAAAGTGGCATTCAGCTGGGAATAACACAGGTAAAATTGATTTTGATCAGACTGAAACATTTTAGAGCCTGTGCATGTTTTTTTTTTTTTTTTTATTTGTGCAATCTTAAACCACGTCGGGGTGGGAGTCCGACAGAGGAACTGCAGGTGTAAACTTAAAGGTGAAATATGACAGGACGATAATAATGTAAACTAAATTATAAATAAAGTCCTGGTGATTTCAATCCCTACTGATTTTTTTGTAGTGAATTAGCCATGGATAATCATTAACAACTGCATGTACATTTGTTAAAGAACCGGAAAAGCTACTGTTACTTAAACTGTGTACGTGGCCATATTTACAGATATGTTAAGAAATACAGGTATCCATGATGAAATGGAGTCCTTCTTAAAAAACGCAGTGAATGAGAATGGTCAGAATGAACAAGGCAAGATGACATACTGAAGGCACTAGCTGATTAGAAAGGTTATGAACATTCTAACCTTAATAATTTTAAACAATGCATTTTGTGTGTAAGATGTCTAGTGAAGCTCATGAACGATACATAGAAGAAAGCTAAATTTACAGCTTCAGAGTTAAGCGTCTCAAAAGTTAAAATAAACATAACATTTCATGAAAAGTTAAAATAAAAAATATGCATACACATTAAATAATAAAGTTATGGTGATTAGATTCTATAGTTGGTTGCAGTGGGCTAAAATAAAGATGTCAAAAGCCCACTTTTTTTTCTGGGGATTTTAGTAGCATTCCTTGGTTAATGGTCCCTTCCTCTATCTCCAAGGCCAGCAACATAATATCTTCGAATCTGTCTCTGATATTTAATCCCCTGGGTGTTTCACCTTATAAGGATTCTTGCGATTATACTGGGCCCAGTCAAGTAATCTACCCATTTCAGCACCCTTAAACTAGTCACATGTGCAAAGCTCCATCACCATGTAAGGTAAATTGTCACAAGTTTCAAGAATTAGGAAGTGGATGTATCCTCAGGAGTGTTGTGCTGCCTTTCATAGCCTACCCCCTGGGTTTCAAATATTCATATAATTTCCACATGTAAAATGTATTTATCCTATTCTAAAGCTTCCCCAAATAAAAACACATTACAGCATAAACTCAAAGGCTAAGATCTTATTAGTTCCAAATTCACAAACTAATCTACATTAGATATGAGTTAGGCTCTAGGTATAACACATCACTAGACATAATTCTCATTGTCTGTGAACCTGTGAAACTCAAGAAATAAATTACCTGTTTCCAAATAAAGTTGTGAGACAGACATATGGTAACAATGGCAAACAATGACTTTCCAAAAAAGAAGAAAAATGTAAAGAGAAAAAGAAGTCACCACTACCAAATAATTTCAAATTCCATCTGTGAACATTCTTTTAGATTTCAAAGGTCTAAAACTAATCCTGACTCTGAGCCCATAACTCTCTTCACGTCTGAGTAGCATTACTTTACTATCAGTAAAAAATTTGAGGTGCTGACATCTTCCAAGATCCTTTTGCAATTAAAGACAACATATTCCAAATATTAGAAATGGGCATCTTTGGGTTACCATTTTTCTGCTTACCAAGATGGACATAAAAGTTATGCTTGGTTTTGGTTAACAGAATTTCCTCACTTCATTATAAAGAGATGAGCACATTACTTTGCTAAATTATAATCCTGGGAGATATTAGGAAAATAAACAGAGAGTACGTTTCACTTTCATTACAGCACAGACAATCGCCTCATCCCCGATGGTTCTCAGCACCCTCTCCCCTCTGATCACAGAAATCCCTACAGGTACACAAGGTTTGCTTGATCTTAGTACGATGTTCCATGTAGTACAAAACCCTGGAGAGGTAACTCCTTCAAGTGTTTCACAAAGCAAGGTTGGTTGAACTAATTTATTAGCTATCTATTACTTTGTAACAAATTTAGTTCCTTTAAATAAAAAATAA